>PVJL010005874.1:0-40423 GCA_004026885.1 Lyroderma lyra
TGTGACAGATGACTGGATAAAGAAGCTGTGGTACATATACACAATGGAATATTACTCAGCTGTAAGAAAAGATGAAATATTGCCATTTGCAACAAAATGGATGGACCTGGAGATCATCATGCTAAGTGAAATAAGCCAGACAGAAAAAACAAAGAACTGTATGACTTCACTCATATGCGGAATATAAAACTGAAAGCAACAAAGAAAAGAAATGAACAAACAAATAACCCATGGACACAATCAATAGTTTAATGTTTATTTGGGGACGAGTGGGTTAGGGAGGGGAGAAAGGGGAAGGGGGTAGGAGAGGAGGGGGGGAAGCTAAATATAAGGTGATGGAAAGAGAAGTCACATTAGGTGGGGAAATTATTGTACAACAAGCTGACAATGCACTGTAGAATTATATGCCTGAAACCTATGTAATCCTTGCTAACAGATGTCACCCCCAAAAGTTTAACAATAAAAATGAATTAAAAAAAAAAAGGAAAGAAAATACAAAGAAAATTGGTGGTTCAGGCAGGGACTGGGTGTCATGGAGGTCATGAATTGCCTGTGATCTTACATTTAAAATGCTTTCATTTTTCCATCTTAAGAGTTGTATTTATAAAAATGAGGCTTAAGATAAATATTACAAGTGGAGAGTTTGGTGAAGCGAACAGTGCACAGATCCAGTGAAAGAAAAAAAGGAAAAGATCAGATTTTGAAAATATTTTTAAGAAAAAGTAGAATTTGATGACAGAATGAAAAGGTTATTGTTGTTGTTGTTGTTGTTGTTTGTTTGTTTAAGAACAAGTAACAGAGTCCTTGAATTTAAGAATGGGAGTTACATTCTTGACATGTATGGAAAAGTGTCCTGGGCCTGTTGTGAGAACAGGTGTGGACTGGAAGGGGACAGACACTTCTAATGAGTGAGCAGTGGCAGACGTTGCACACCAGCTTTGGCCAATGGAAATGTAATGAGAGTCACAGAGGCAAGTTTAAATATTCTAGCAGGCCCATCAAAAAGAAGCAAAGAGGAAGAAATCAAATACATTTTAATAATGGTTTATTTAAGCCAACAGACCCCAAATATTATTAGACTATGTAATCAATATAAAAATTAAAGAGATATTTGCTTTTAAAAATTAAGTCTTTGAAATCTGATGTGTATTTTGCACTTATAATACAAGTAAATACAGAATAACCACATTTTAACACACATGTAGCTTGCTAGTGGCTACGGTATTAGATAGAGCAGTTCCTGTACTACCAGTGAGAAGAATGGCATCACCCCTCATTTTGGGGTGCACAGTGCCCTTGTTCACCAGGTTAATGTTCAGTTGTTCCATTTAGGGCAACCAGAGTCATAATTACTTGTAGTAAGTTTGTACTCTGTGTTGGGCCTGGATCAGATACTGGGAATTCAAAGGTATCTATGAAGAATATAATTTATATTCCAGGGAACTTTTGACTGGATTATTTCCTGTTTCAATTGCATTCTACTAAGTTGAGCTAGTTGGAATAGGACCAGTTGAAAACTGGATCAAACTATTGTCAGCTAACAAGCTAGCATGAACCTGTCTTATCAAGAGCAACAACTTCTGGCTGGTTCTTTGGGGTTACAGATTAATTACATGATTGAAAATCAGTCCTGATGTCAAACGGTTCCCCTGTCTTTTGGTTATTGAGTTTTACCTGGACTATGTGTATTCTAGCCATTTCAAAATAGCTGATAATGGCTCCAATAATTTCTTGCCACCAAAGTTGAGCAGTCTGTTCTAATAACATTAAATATGTTAAGACACTTATGAACAGATAGATGTTGCTAGACCCCGGACACCATGAGAGAAAAGGCAGAAACCAGACTATAGGATTTTGGCCTTAAGGTCACAGCTACTCTGGCGGTGAACCTGAGTTTAGTCTGAACTGGCTGATTATTATACTGGGATTCTCAAAACCTCCTGAGTAAGGGAATGCTTGTCCCCAGAAAGAGGTACAAACACAAGTCATGGAGTGAAAGTCGAGTAGCCTTAATTGTGAATTGATGTCAGATTTGGCAAAGGGATGTTAAGGGATTCCTAACCCTTAGAACATTACACAGCAAGCGATTGGTGAGGAATTTGGGACTGGACTCCCATTCACACTGGGTCAGGCTGAGGCTCCTGGCAGCTGTGCTAGAGAAACAGGCAGCAAAAGGAAGAGAGAAGGGAGACAAGTTGCTGAGTACACTTCGTCCACCTAATAAGACTGGGCCTGGGTGAAGCAGGCCTCAGGGAGATGCCCCACTATGCCTTGGGCCGTGCGAAAGGAGGTAGCAGTGACCTGATGACACCAGGACCGACTGCTGGGAGAGAAGTCAGGTTTACCTTACTCCAGATTTACCATTCAACCCTTGCTGCCTACCACCATCAAGCTAATTTTTCATGAACTAGCCTCTCATTTAATTTTTTAGGTTTCTCTTCTCAAAAATATTCAATGGCTCCCACTTGCCTACTGAGCCAAACTTGAAACTTTTTTGTTTTTTTTTTTTTTGTCACTTGCCTCATTTTTCCTAACCAGGCTGATTTTCTCGCCACTTTCTGGTGCTTCTAATCTCCATAATCAGAATGATTATGTTTTCTGTCTCATGTTAGTTTATCCTTTATGTTGACCTCCTTGTCTTCATTCAATTTTTTTATGCTTATCAAAATTCTACCCATTCACCAAGGCCAATGCATGGTCTTGTCTCCTGTCTGATGTCTCCAGTCTCATAGATCTAATTTTGCGCTGAAGTCTCTAGCCCTGGTCCACATCACACAACTTATCACCTATATTATCTCACCTTATTTCTTAAGAATTTCATCAGTGTTGACCTCAACACCCCAAGTAGTTTGCAAGATATTCAATAGCAAGAATTGTGCTTTTGTAATCACTTCCTACGTGCGCTGTAGAGTTATGAACAAATCTATAGCACATTCATTCAAAACAGGTTCTGTACTTACTATATGCCAGCTACTGGTGATGCAGCAGGGAATAAGGGCTCCAGCTTCATTGAGTGTGTAATTCAACAGGAAAAAAAATAAAGATGTAAAGGAATAAATAAATTCGTTCATGTCTGACTTGGTAAATTTTATAATGAAAATGAATTAGGCCAATGAGATGAAAAAACAAAATGGAGTTATGGCTAAAATTTTAGTTAGAGAGAGATGGATTTTAAGGAATTGGCTCATGTAGTTGCAGAGGCTGGCGAGTCTAAAATCTGCAGGCTGGGTTCCCAGGGAGGAGTTGCAGCTTGAGTTCCAAGGCTATCTGCCGGAAGTATTCCCTCTTCCCCCAAGGAAGTCAGTCTTTTTTTTTTTCATTAAGGACTTCTACTGATTAGATGAAGCCCACTTATATTAGGGAGAGTAATCTGATTTACAGTCCACTGATTTAAATGTTAATCTCATCTAAAAGAGTATCTCCTAGAAACATCTAGAATATTGTTGCACCAAATTATCTGGATATCATGGCCTAGCCAAGTTGATCCAAAAAAATTAACCATCAAAAGATCTAAGTTGAAGTTTGAAAATGGGTTTGAGTTAGTTAAAGGAAAAAGAGTGGAAAGGGTGATCTAAAAGAAGAAATAGGTGAAGAGGTGCAAGATAATGTGTGTGCGGAGTTCTGTAAGTGGATCATTATTACAAGAGCATACATTATAAATTGGAAAATTGATAGAAAGACATTCTGAGGAGATCTGTGGGAGCTGAGTCGTGAAGGTTTTTGTGTGACATGTTCAGAGCTTAATTCTGACTTAATTCTATAGATAGTAGGAAGTCAATGGAGGCTCTCTAATTAGATTTGCATATTACACAGATTACTTTGACTGCCATGTGGAGAATGAATTTATGGATGTAAAACTGGGGGCAGAGAAACCAGTAATAGAAGCATTATCGTAGTCCCCAAGAGTCATTATTATAGTGGGAACCATGGGAATGGTTGTGTCATTAAAGGAAGGGCGTTGCATTCAAGAAATACTTGCAAGATAGAATAAGCAGAGAACTTAATGATCAGAAGTATGGAGAGGGAAGGGAGAATCTAAATTGACTTCCAGGTACCAAGTTTGGATACCAAAGAGGATTGAAACTCTATTATTTGAAATCATAACGTAGGGAGTGGAGTGAGTTTGTGGAGGACAGAGTGGGGACAATGGAGCCTTGATGCAAATAAGGAATTCAGATTTGAATATACTAAGTTTGAAAAGCCAGTGGGGCTTCAAAATGAGATGTGCAAAACAGTCTATGAATCTTCAGTTCAAAGGAAGTCGGAGAACTTAAGACAAAATCGTGGAACTCACCAGCCTTCACATGATAGTGTTCTACGAGAACTTTAATCAAACTGAGCAAATAGAACCTAAAGAGAAAAATATCCTTGAATCAAGGACGAGGGTGGGAGGGAATTAATAAAGAGGATGGCAAGGAATAGTCACCGAGGTGGAAGGAAACCAGGAGCACAAAATATCACAGAAGCCAAGGCAAAAGAAGGAACTAAAAGGAAGGAGGGATCAACAGTGACAATGCAGCAGCAAGTTTAAGAAAGATAACCACTTGCATAGATTTATGGTATTTAGTAACGAGGAGGCCATTGGCAGTATTAGCAAGCAGAACTAGTGCAGTGATGGGGAGAAAAGCCAGATTGCTGTGAGTTGAAGATGGAGTGGGAGGACAGGGAATGACAACTACCCAATCCTCCAACAAAACCCATGCCTGAGAAGGAAAGGAGAGAGGAAGACTCAAGTTAATGAGAAGAATATAATTTTTAGTATGGAGGATGCCTGAGCGTGTTTATAGGCTCCTAGAAAAAGAGCCCGATCGATGGACAGGTAAATGTTGTGGCATGGAGAGATGCTCATTGATGGGGCATCGCACCTGCCTGAGGAAATGGGAATCAATCAGTTCAAGGGCCTGGCCCTGAAGAGCCATCTCATTATCTGTGGCTAGAGGAAAAAGAGAGCTTGATTACAAAAAGACAAGCACTTGTGTAGCAGGGATGCCCAGAACTAAACACTGTTGATAGCCTCAGTGCTTCAAAGTACTAAGAGCTGAGACCGTCATTAGAATGTGAGTGGTTCAAGATCATTGCTGAAGGTTTGTGATGGCCAGTAAAGGCAATAGGAGAAACTGCCAAGGGACTCAGCTCAAGTTAGAGACCGTGAATTCGCATGTGGTGTGTGGGGCTGACAGAGCCCAAAGGGAAGGGCCAGTGCAGTTAAGAGTGTCGGTAAAGTGCTTTCAATGAACAATCGCTTTAATTCTTCAGGCTCTTTCCTTTTACTTTAGGATAGCATTGTAGACAGGTCTCAAAAAAATCTCCATGTTGTATTCCCTACAAAATCCACTATCTAAGCCTCTTAATTTTACGTGATTCTTAACTATTTCAGCTTGATATGAAAAGGAAGAGTGAGTTTTCTAATGATAGAAAATTGCCCCCTCTAAATCCATAGGTGCCCATCTATTGGAGAAATAACAATAGTATTATTATGCATTTAAAGAGTTCATCTCTGAATACAGAATTTTAAAGGCATGCATGTGCATAAAGGTGCATAGATTTGACACAGTGCAGACCTATCATTGGAAAACTAAATACTATTCATGCTGAGTAGTTTTCATAATTGTTTTCTTTCTGTATTATTGAAAGAGAAGCAAATCTACTTCCTCTGTATTCACAGGACTGGAAATTAGTATTGGAAATAAGCAATTAAAATCCCCAAGAAAATTACATTAAAGATGAAATTCAATGTGTTAACAATACCATATGGAGAGGACAAAATCTGATACGAAGCCAGGAAGAAAATAGTCATAAAGGTCCAGAATTCAAGGACAAGCTTTCCCTGCTCCTTTACTCTCTGCAAGGTACAGGATTTCCATGCATATGGTGCTAAAATTTTTTGCTGTTTTGCAACCCCTAGTGCAGGACCATATGTGCTGCAATCCATAAACACGACAGGGTGAGATGGGAATTATCTGCCAGTTTTTCCTTGGAGTTTCCTTGTGTTAAGGAGTTTTATACCTTGCTTCTATTGTTATAATTCATTGAATTATTATAGAAGCTTTTCAATATTTGAAATGTCTCTACCACCCCAGTCTCATACATGACTGATAGTTGTTTAAGCCTGTGCCCACAATCACCACTGCAATCCATTTGGGCCTCAAACCCAACTCAGGGAAAATTCAATCAGCTAGTTGATTAGACACTAAATTATACTTTTCTCTGGCTAGCTTTGCTCTTGCTTCCAATACATAAGTGCTGTAATTACTGACTCTTTTGCCCACCATCCTTCTCCCATTTTGATTAGTTTTGGAAAATCAAGAGTAGCATTTTGAGATGCCAAATTTTTAGTTCTGGGTTTTTCTTCTTTTTTGTTTATTTATTTAAAAAAATACAGAAAGACTAGATAAGAGGTTTAAGGTAGCCCCCACATTTAGTTTGGCCAGCTTTATGAGGAGTTGACATTTAGGGCAAGATTTCTCAGCCTTGGTATTGTTGACATTTGGACCAGATAATTATTTGCTGTGGGAAGCTGTCCTGGGCATTGTAGAATGTTTACCAGTTGGCCTGGCCTTTGTTGACCAGTTGCCAGTGGCTCCTCCCCCTATAGTTGTGACAATCAAAAATGTTGCCAAATTTCCCAAGTGGCGAAATTGTTCTTGGTTTAAAACCACTGAGTTGGGAATGGAATATCTTTGGGAACATTGTAATATGCACCCACACCCACAGACCCATTTCTCTTCGAACAGCAAATAGCATTAGGAGGCACAAAGCATTAATCCTCATTATAGTATTCTGCAAATGAGTATGAAAGACTATCAAATCCTGAAAAAATACTTGTGTGTTTGTATGTGTGCGTGCGTGTGTGTGTGTGCATGTGTGTGTGTGTAAGTTGAAGAATTCCAGAAGTTAGAAACTAAAGGAAAAATGACCACTGAGTGGAAACAAACAGCAGAAAGGAGTGACTGAGGACATTGAAAACAAATTTCTCCGTACAGATGTTTCTCCGTTCTGTCTCAGTTGAACTAGTCAGTAAATATAAATCATCATTGACCTCTCTCATTTTATTTCTGACACCAAGTCCATTATCAAACCCTATCGACTTCATCTCTCAGGTATCTCTTACCCTCACCCACTGACTTCCATTTTTTATTACCACCATCCTAGTCCAAATCATCAGCCTCCCTGGTCTAGATTTCTCCAATATTGCTCAGTTGTTCTCTGGATTCCAGTCTGGTCCTATTCCAATTCTTTCTCTACACTGCAGTCAAAATGACACTTCCAAAAACTTAAATCCTTCCCAGCCAGGGACCTACCCAAAACAAAACAAAACAAAACAAAAACTTAAATTGAATCAGAGCCCACACTACATTACACCCCTTGATGCATCCCATTGCCCCTAAGATAAAAAGAAAACTCCTTAATGGGGCTAATAAGTCTCTGTACGGGGTCTCACTTACATTCCTCTTCAGCCTGACGTCATCACGTATTCCCATTTCGCTCATCGAACTGACCCTTGTCCTGAATGTTTGCACATTCTATGCCCTCTGTCCTGACTGCACTTTCCTTCCTGCTTTTCTTACTCACTCTTCAAATTTCTGCTGCAACTCAGCATACATGTTATTATTATCCTTTTTCTCTCATTAGAATGCTTGCTCCGTGAGAGCTGGGAGGGATCTGGTCTGTTCGGGCAGACCTTGTATCTCCAAAGACCAGCAGCATGCTGTCAGCATGTAGTAGGTGTCCAACCAATATTTGTTTCATTATTGAATGAAGAAATAGATAAATTATCTTGCAGAGAAATCTACAAAGAGCTTTGATGTGGCTACATCTTTTCAATATACCACCCTAATCTATTATATAAGCAAATGCTGCTCCTTCGCCGTGATGGTATCATGACCAGTTTATGTAGCGACTAGGCTATAAACTGGTGGGCAGCCATCTGTCCAAAATAGCTTTGCTTTTTTCCCAGGGGCCTCAGTAAGTGCTAAGAGCTGCCTAAATTTGTATAAAAAATAAGCAAATGCATACATCAATGAATAAATAATTGAATGCAAATTCTATATGATAAACTCCATGAAGGCAGTGGCCAAGTCTAAATTTTAATTTGTATCTTAGTACTGGAGAGTTCTAAGTTTCATTATTAATTTATTAAGATTACTGATTTTCTCATGTTTTTCCTTATTATGCAAATCTCAGAGTGGTTCCTGAACAAAATCCACTTCAACCTAAAGGGAACCTAGCTGAGACTTGAATAAGCTGATAAATTAGGGGGAACTTACTGAAAATTACTTCCCCCAGGTAGCATTTTAAAGTACAGACCTTAACTTGATGAAGACAATACAAATTTCATCTCTGTTAGCCAAAGCTGTAGGCTCAGATCCCCCATTAAAAATAAAAACAGGAAATCCCAGGGTAGCCTGAAGATGAGAGTGGCCCATGGCAGAAGATTTGCAAGTACAGTGGGATTTGGGCTCCAGCCCAGGTAACTTTTATTCTTTTATCCTTGTATCTTCATGATACAAATGGTGATGATGATAATAACGATGATGACAATTGACATTTTAGTGCACACTTAACTAAGTTCTTAACTTGGCAGCTCACCACTTTTATACATTACCTTTGTCTTCCTGACTACAAGGTGTAACTGTTAAGGGTCAGGAAATGAGGCTCAGAGAGATTAATTTCTGGTTCAGATACATATTCTATTTTTGTCTCTCCTCATTGGGGCATGGGAGGAAAGAAAAGGTGATCATAAAGACATAGTTGCCAATTTTATGCAATATGTTTTTAAGAGTGCATCAAAAACTATAGTTTACCTTGACCAGGTACAATCATGGCCAGTATCTGTTGGCAGTGTGTGTGTGTGTGTGTGTGTGTGTGTGTGTGTGTGTGTGTTGATGCTAAGTCTGCCCAAACATGAAAAGCATTTCACTTTTACATAGAAGTTTTATATGCCTCATTTGATCCTTAACCAATCCTCTGTCTGGAAATTCTCGTACATCCTCATTTCACAGATGAAAATGCAAAAACTCAATCCAAGGTCTATAGCTGGACAATAGTTCTGCCAGACCTTTAACAGAAGTCTTGGGACTGTGAGCTCACTGCTCCATTTATGGTAGTGTGTGAGTTCTTTTTATCAACATGAAGAGAGAAGAAAGCATGTGTTATCCAGGCCATAAGAGATCTGCTGTGGAAGAAGCCTATAGGATTTTTAAGGTTGTGGGATGGGCTATGTTGAGTAAAGTGAACGCTGGCTTGGGGGTGGGAATTCATACAGAGTTAAAGACAAGCTAGGACTGCAATAGGCAAAGTAGCTTGTTAGCACCAGTAGTTTCCTGAAAAAGCTTTAAACTCAGGGAAGACATTTACAAATTAGTCGTAGCTTGGAGACTTGGACTAGAACATTGAGAATTGAGAAGAAAACGTCAGACGAGTGTGTACTGATGTGTATCGGAAAGTGGGTAAATGCTAGATGATCTAACACTAAGTTTATCATACCAAGTGTATAGATTCAACACAGTTTTTAAAAAGTATAATGCTATTGATAATAATAATAGCTAACAATGAAGTTCTTAAAATGTCCCAGGTGCAATTCTAAACACAACATAGATATTAACTCATTCAGTTCTTGCAATGATTGTATAATGTTTGTTGTATTTATAAAACAGCATTACTTGGGCGCAATCCTTGACTCAGCATCTTATTGGATGTATGACCTCAGACCAATTACTGACCATCTCAGTTCCTTGATTTCCATATTGTAAAATGGGAATGATCACAGAAACCATCAGAGAGGTTTGTTTTCACACATGATAAGTGCTATGTAAGTATTTGCTCTTATTACTCTCATTTTTTCCTCATATACAGATGAGGAAATAGAAGTATAGGGAAGTAATGGACTCAAAGTCACACTGCTAGAAAGTGCCAGAGCTGGGACTTGAACCCAGGCATGTAGTTCCAGAAACCATACTCTTAGCCAGAATGCTTTTCTCCAATGTCCCAAGCTATTTCAGTACTCACTGACAAGGTTAGACCGATAGAGTTGGTCAATGAAGTATGAGATCTAGGCTTTTCCCTTGAAGACTGTGATAAGCAGAGTAATGGCCCCCCTCAAAGATTTCTACCTCCTAATCCCTAGAAACATGAATATGTGATATTACATGACAAGGGGCAGAATTAAGGTTGCTAGTCAGCTGACTTTAAAATAAGGGTATTATTCTACATTATCTGGATGAACCCAATCACAGGAGTCCTTAAATGTGCAAGAGGGAGGCAGAAGTGTCAGTGTCAGAATAATAAGATGTGACCAAGGCTTGACTGGCCATTGCCAGCTTTGAAGATGGAGGAAGGGGCCATGAGCCAAAGAATGTGGGTGGCCTCTAGAAGCTGGAAAGGTAAGAAAGCAGATTGTCCCCTAGGGCCTCCAGAAAGAAACCCAGTCCTTCCACACCTGGATTTTAGCCCAGTGAGACCCATTTTGGACTTCTGAGCTCTAGAATTGTAAGGTGAAAAATTTGTGTTGTCTTAAGCTACTACGTCATGGTAATTTATCATAGCAGCAATAAAAAATCAATACAGGAGCCTTCAGTGTGATTAGGAAGCAAAGAACACAGGGACTGTACTGCATGCTGAAGGCTACCACCCCCTTCTCACAGTATGGAGGACAGAAATGTGACTGAGGGATGAGTGAACAAATATAAGATTTGCATCTTAGTATTTGGGGGGAATTTAGTATTTTTCGGCCTACTAGGAAATTAATTATTTCTGAATAAAACTGATTGTCAGACCTCGGTCATAATAACAAACATTGCAGCCTGTGAAGTATTTTGTCTTCCACTAGTGCAGCATTCCATTCTTGTGGCTCTAGGTCATCCGGGTAGATAGTGTTGACTTACCACGAAGAGTAAGAGAGGATCGGATGTAAGAGTGAAATCATGTCTTCATTCCAGGGTAGCTGCTGTCTGGCATGGAAGGGAACCTCTCTGAACTGTAACATAGTAGTGCCGTTCTTTTGAGAGGAATAAAGGGGGTGCTACCCGTGAGGATGTTTGTCATTCCATAAGCTCTTCTATAAGCAAGAGTTATTTTTTCTATCTACGTTTTACAGATGGGGAGATGGAGGTCAAAGAGAGCAATAACTTAAGTGAATTTGTCAACCAGTTGATGACAGAGTCAACACTTGATCTATGTTTCTATTGGATAGCCTCTTCCAATAAATCTAGTTGTTTTTCTTAAACGACTTTTTAAAATGCATTGCTATAATCAGTAACTTGCTAAACTAATCTGATTGCGGGAGTCAATTTATTTATAATTTAGGCCCTGCCTGCTTCCAACAAGCATTAGAAATGACTTGATCAAATTGAGTGCCTGCAGAAGGTCCCTTGTTAGCTTCTTAGCCGTGCTGGCAGTAAGGAGGCTCACCACCCTGACAGGAGCCAGCAGTCATGGTTTCAGACTGGGCGCTCCTGACCCAACAGGGACTGTTGAATAAGCATGGCGTTGTCACGGGTCCTCTGACTTGACCATCCACCGTGTGTGCTGTTTGCTGATGGAGAATATGCTATTAGAAACCCACTACGGAAAGCTACCTGTTCTCACAATCCAAGGTATGTTCAAAACTGGGCCATGCATAGAGCAATGATTGGTAGAAGGGCAGTGGCGAATGCATAGTAAAACTCCCTACCCATCTCAGGAAATAGATTTTGAAAAATATTTTACAGACCACTACTAACATTCTGTTTAAGTTTATTAAGTTTATTATTACGTTGAATAATATCCAAATATTCAGTAGGCTTAGAAAATGAAATTTCTGCATTAGTAGGTTAACAAGCTACTCTTTGGAGTATGTTCAGATGGTGTGGACTAGGGTCACAAGTCTCATATTATAACTATAAACATTTTTGGGTCAGATTGTAGCCCGATGTGGTCTGACTATACATATAAACCCATTTATTTGTTTATTTTTTTAATAATTCTATTTTGAGTGATAGCCACTTCATAAGATATAAATCAGTGCCTACCTTATAGGTCTGTTATAGGAGACGTGCTGTTTCCATGCATACTTGTAACAAAGGTGGGAAATCATAAGAATAATAAGAATAGCACAGAAATAAAAAACATATTGGAGATCAAGGATATAGAAGATTTAGTTAAAGAAATGAAGAAACGCATTTGGAAGAGCTGTTTTTGAGTTAAGCTTTGAGGAATACGTTTATTTATATATTGTATTTGAGGTGATAGAGGGAGAGACAGTTGTGAGTGCATTGTTGTATGTGTGTGAATGAACGAATAAAGTTGGCACATTTTAAGTAGGAAGAAGATGAAATAAATCTTCATTTGTTTATTCAGCCAAACCTATTTATGAAGTAGCTCCTTTGCATTATGCTCATGCGGGGGGCAGAGAGATGAGTACGACAGATGGGATCTCTACCTTCACAGCAGGTAGTAAAAGTTGTCCATGGATACGGTCCATTAAAAGAAAAAAGCCATGGGAGAGAGCAGTACCCGAAAAAACACAAACAGACTCTTGGAATGAACTGATCATTCTTTTTCATTTACTTCACTTCATGATGAGGCAGTATTCATTGTTGGCTGTCAAGTAAACTCATCACTTCCACCACTACAGAGGAGGTTTGTAGTTTGTCTTACAGCCTCAGAAAGAAACACAAGGCACTTTTGAGCCTTCTCTTTCT
This sequence comes from Lyroderma lyra, assembly GCA_004026885.1. Lineage (NCBI taxonomy): Eukaryota > Metazoa > Chordata > Mammalia > Chiroptera > Megadermatidae > Lyroderma > Lyroderma lyra. The sequence goes on from PVJL010005874.1 coordinate 12,681, forward strand.
TTATAGGAGAAAAAAGAAATGTTAAAAAGCCCTCAATAATTGTTAGTATAAATGCCTTTTTTCCATATACACACTAGGTGCATCTAATATTCATTCATATTGAGCTTATTATGTGTTTTACATATATTAACTTATTTAATACTTGCAAAATATACAGTAGCAACCATTATTATCATATGTGTTTTGTAGATAGGAAATTAAGGCCCAGGGTTTTATATCTAGTTAGCATCAGAGCCAAGCAATGGACACAGGTGGACTAGCTCCAGAATCAGTATTCTCAGTTAATCTAAGCTGCTTCTAGGCCCATGTTATTTATTTCTAGAAATTTTTTGGATGAGCTAATTAGAAGCTCCTTGTGCTTCTCTTGGCCTAGTATTTCTCCTGAAATTCTCTTAAGTGCTAGCATTTATTTCTGGATGCTGTCCATGAGCCTGCCCAGATGTGTGTGAGAATGAGGCACTCACCACTGAAGGGAGAAGAGGCTGGTTTTGCAGCATCACAGAGCTTCTGCAGTTAGTGGGTGGTGCTTGGTGTTCTAGGGCTTGGTGATTCCTTTAGTGGGAGTTCAGCAGGTCAGACCTCCAGCATCAAGTAAGGCTTATCCACTCCAAAAGTGTACACTCAGCCCTTGCGTGACAGGCTGAGAGAAATTTCCTGCTGGGTTTAACATTCTTGCTTTGTACTCTAATCAGCAAAAATTCTTTCTCCCCCAAGTCAGTATTTATTCATGCATTTCCAGAGGCCTGGGAGGAAGGATATTATGCAGAGAACACACCCAAGCATATAACCGGATAGATTAAAAGATCCAGATGGACACCCAATGTACTCACATAAATACATAAAAGGCCAACCTAGAGCACTAAGTGGTGGCACTTATTGTAAAGTGGCACTGAATGCTATCGTTTTCTTCTATTTCTAAACCAATTTATATTGCAGGGCTCATTTGCAGCACTGGTTCCATTGCCATCCATTACCCAGGGGATTTGCACATTCTCTTGCTCACATATATTAGCCTGTTTCCTATTCTTTTTAAAGGCATAAAACTTTTTAACTAACTTATTCTCAAATCTTTCCTGCACTGAGCCACTTCCTGTGTCTCTTATTGCAAAGCTAGAAGAAAGAAAAAAGGCCTGGGCTGATTCTAATCTATCCTGAAAAATGACCTTGGGGTGTATGTTCATGAACACCTGGCGGTGTCTGACCGCTGTTGGCCTCATTCATGGAAGCTGCCCCCCAGGTCAAGACAAACACCAAAAGTAATGGGGGAAAAAGAAGCTCAAATGTTCACTCACCACCAGCTGGGAACCAGATATCTTTACACAGGGTGGTGACAGTCTTGGGTGAGCCTTTGATGTGTGTTCTTTCTACAAAATTAGGGCATTTGAAAAATGTCACAAATAGTTATTTCAGCAAGGAACAAAAGATTGTAACTAAGTGCCAGTTCTCATTATGAGCTGAGACAAAAGAGTCTGAGATTCATCCTGAGCTTTCAGACCCCTGGTCTCCATGCCGGCACAGGAGTGGGGAGCAGTTGCTGGATGACGTGATCCAGAAGGGACAGGGAGATTTTACATTTTTAAATCATTTTCTACTTCTAAACATTCTTAAATGGAAATGGCAAATACATACTATTACAGGAAATCACTAAATTATGTGCTAAATTATTCCACATTATGTTTTGATATTGGAGGGAGAGGAGGTAGGATGGGAAGGGGAGGAGCACCATTGTTTCTGTCATTTAATAGAAACATGAGAAGCTCCAACACTCCAAGATAAATTGGACTGTAATGCCAAATTGGAGTGTTATTCACAAGTAGCTGACATAATTCAATTGGAAACTAACACAAAAGGAAATTCCAATAGTCTAGTTTGTACTCACAGATGCCTTGATAGCCCCATAGGGTACCTTGTGAATAGTAGGTACTGAATACATGCTTTTTGAATGCTCATTGAATTAACGTCAGACAACAAAACAATTACCGACAAAATTTTACACATTCCCAAGGATGCTAGAAACCACTTGGACGTGCCAACAAGCAACGAGCATGAGCAGCTGTCAATTCTGATGCAGCAGAGAAGAGGTAACCGGTCTCGGGCCAGCAAGCCTTGCTTTGAGACTCTGCCCTTACATTTGCTGGCTAGGCTGCTACCTAAGATGAAACCTTTAGCTATGTCAGTGTCCTCATCTGCAAATGGGGTCGCTTCCTTTCAGGCGACAACTGCTTAGAGAGTTAATGAAGTTTTGAAATAATATGTGTCATTAATTCCTTATTAAGTTTTTAGTCCTAAACAAATATAATGGATGTGTTATTGCTTCCACAAGTGGTTCTTTTTAAAAAATTGTTTTTTTCCACTGGAAGCCTATTCTTTTGAGAGATGCTTTAAAGTACCCCAGATTGAGGGTGAGGGTAGGATGGGGAAGAAGCTGATCTAGAAGCTCTCCTATCTCCATCCTTGCAAGTAGTACATAATTTGCATTACATACTTTATATGTGTTAGACTTCCAGATGCAATTTTAACTGAATAAATGGTTTTATTGATTTAAAAAAGGATTGAAGACCACTGAATTAACTTGATTTATTTGGATTTGGAACTGTGGAAATAGGAAACAATGCAAAGGTCCATGAACAGGAGACTGGATAAATAATTTGTAGTGTGTCCTTACAATGGAATACTACTCAGCACTGAAAAGGACTAAAATACATATACACATAACACGTGGGGGAATCTCATAAACACTATGTTGAACTAAAGAAGACAGACACAAAAGAGTCGGTATTTCATTATTTAATTTATGTAATGCTAACTATATGTTTAGGCATCTTCGTGCAAGGTACTATTGACTAAAAAGGAACACAAGAAAACTTTCTGAAATGATAGAAATGTTATTTACCTTGATTGGGCAACTGATTACCCATATGTCTATATCTATTTATCTATCTATCTATCTATCTATATGTAAAAAATGTCTTTGAGTTATATATTTAAGATTTGTGCAATTCACTCTATGTAAATAATATATAATATCATGGTTTTAAAACACTGGCATAACCAATTGTTCCTCTAGTCATTGTTTTGCAAATACAGAAGGGAATTGGAATCAGCTAAATTCCAGAGAGATAACAGTGGAAACAGTAAAAATACACCTAGACATTAGAAAAGTTTTTCACTGAATAAAGTAGTTTTGTGTTTCTAACCCATCCCATAAAACTGTCCAATAGGCAGTCTTTATGTACACTAGCAAACAAACAATTAAAATATTTCTAGTCCCAGAAAAGATTTTCCTGGAAAGTTATTTTACTTACCACTCTGATGCAGAAATCTATGTCTAAGATGTCGATAATGCTTCAATGTAAAATCATGTTAACTTTTATGTTCTAAGCAGTTCATATGAATTAACTATTTCGTTTTTTCAACAAATCTATGCGGTCTAAGCCACGCAGGTTAAGACAAGCTCTCTAACTAGGCAGCCAAAGAACATTCACTGTGAGCTCTAAGCTCTGAGAATCCTAGCCTGCAGTCCGATATTGCCTTACTGCAGTGTCCTTTTCCATGATTTTTTTTCAAAGACTTTTCAAACCTCCTATTGCAATTGGATAGTTGTTCCCAGGTGATGCTTTAAGGTGAAAGACCCGTACATTTTCCTATAAGGCAATGTATGCGTCATTTTCAACAAAGAAATAGAAGACGTGCATGTGCCTGAGCAAGTTCAAAGAAGCGACAGGAGTGACCCAGCTTTGCAGTACTGAGCCCAGTATTAAGCACACACAGGCAAATGCCTGATAAATGTGCAATATGCAAATATCGAAATCAGGAGTATCTGACCCTTTTGGCTTCCCTGGGCCACATTGGAAGAAGAATTGTCTTGGGCCATACATAAAATACACTAACATTAATGACAGCTGATGAGCTAAAAAAAAAAAAAGAAAAAGAAAAAAGGGTCTATCCATAATTTTTGTAATGTTTTAGGAAAGTTTACAAATTTGTGTTGGGCTGTATTCAAAGCCATCCTGGGCTGTATGTGGCCCGCAGGCCACAGGTTGGACAAACTTGATCTAAATCTTTACAAATATTACTATGCCTTGTATTAGTTTCCTAGGGAAGCCACAAAAAAGTACCCCAAACTGGGTAACTTAATAGCAAGTTACTGTCTCACTTCTGGAGGCTACGAATGTGAAGGCAAGGTGTCTGTGAGGCCATGCTCCTTCAGAAGCTTCTAGGCGAAGATCCTTCCTTGCCTCTTCAAGTTTCTGGTAGCTCCAGGCATATCTTGGTTTGCAGCTATAACACTCTAGTTTCTGCTTCCATTGTCACCTAGTGTTGGCCCTGTGAGTCTGTGTCTTCCCATGGCCATCTTCCCCTCTCATAAGAACACTGGACATATTGGATTAAGGATCTACTTTAGTAATCTCATCTTGCTTACATCTACGAAGACCCCATTTCTAAATAAGGTCCCAGTCATAGGTACCAGTGTTAGGACTTTAACATTTCTTTCTGGGGAACAAAATTCAACCTGTGATGTGCCTGAACCACCCTGATTCCACAGTTCTCCCAGACACCATTCCTTAGTTACAGCCATTTTCTTCAAATCCATCTTCCAAATTTCCCTCCCCTTTGCTCCAATTTGTAAAAGTTTTTGAACCTATCTATGACAGAGTGATTTATAAGAAATATATTTGTCATTCAGATGACCAAGGTATATTTTTCTTGGTCCTTTGTTCGCAAATCCTGTAATTTCCTAAGTGGAGAGAACGATAAAGTTGTCTTTTGTTGTACTAATAAGGGAACTTTTGGACCCTGCCTAAGGATGGGAGATGGTTGTCCCTGGAGCCAGTCATGTGATTAGAAGGTTGGAATTTTCTATCCCACCCCCAAACTATGGGGAGGGAAGAGGGACTGGAGGCCGAATCAATCACCAATAGCCAATACAGTAAATTCGCCATTAACTGGAGGTCAAGCCATCGGCACTCTCAGGCAACCGGTAAAATCTTCTCTGCTGGTTTCTTGAGATTTTGCTGGTTGCTTGAATTCTGGTTAACAGAGAGTCTACTTACATTTATCCAGCATCTACCAATCTCCAATCTCCATGAACGCTAGTTAACTGAGAGTCTACTGTATTTAATCAATAATACCTTTTAATACAGCCTCCATAAAAGCCCCAAAAGACCATGCTTGGAGAGCTTCCAGACTGGTGAACACGTGGAGATGTGAGGAGAGTGATGCATTCTGGGGGGACATGGGAGCTCCGTGCCCTTTCCGCATAGCTGGCCCTGTGCCTGCTTCTAGCTGGCCGTTTCTGAGTTATATGCTTTTATAATAAACTAGTGATCTTGTAAGGAAAATGTTCCTCTGAGTTCTGTGATTAGCAAATTAATCAAATCCAAGGAGGGGTTTGTGGGAACCTCTGATTTATAGCCAGTCGGTCAGAGGCACAGTTAACAACCTGGGCTTGCAATTGGCATCTGAAGTGTGGGTGGGTGTGGCGGGGGGCGGGCAGTCTGTTAGGACTGAACCTTTAACCTGTGGATGCTATTGCAGGTAGATGGCATTGGAATTGAGTGGAATTGTAGGACACCTTGCTGGTGTCAGAGGATTGTTTGTTGGTGTGAGGGACGCTCCCACTCCTGACACTGGAATTGGGTGCAGAAACCCCTTTTTAAAACCATACCCCACAAACTCAGTCTTCTCACTCACATGCTGTCATTGCTTCATCTCTCTCTGAGATGAATCATCTCTGGGAAAAGACTTTAAAAATGAGTCCTCACTCTTAACGCTGACATCAAATTCACTTTGCTCGCAAAACTCCAGGCTACACAGTGTCTTTGCGATAAATTTTGCATTAGTTTATCTTTACAAATAAATATGCCACAACACAATATTTAATGTCACCGCGCTGCCTCCTACCCATGCAATTGCCAGCAGGTTCCCACCAAGTTGGTGTCAGAATGTGAAATTAGTGACTAATAAAATAAAACAGACAAAATGAGAATGCTGAGTTATAGAAGGCGCAGGCATGATATACGAACACCATTAGCTGTTCCTTTAAAAACATTTATGTGATTGCACGAATGTAAAAGCTCAGTGAGTATTGTAGAATTTCACTCGTCACTGGAATGCTCTGAAGCAGATGTACTATGTTATTGATGATTCAATAATTGCACTCATTAAAAAATTTCACACTTTTAATTTCTTCACAACTCCCCCTCCCCTGCCTTTGTTCTGTGAAGAGCTGAAGAATGAAATGGTTTTGTCATTGTCAGCAGATAGATAATAATTGAGTTTCCTTTGATTTCCTGGGGCGCCCCTGTCCCACCTCTGGGATCCTGACTGACAGCTCAGAAGCATGCTAAAGTGTTGGAACGAGCCCTAGCTGTCTCAGAGGCTAGAGACATCGCAGAATGATCTTCCCTTTGCCTTCATCATCTTATAGGACAGCCTACCTCACACGTAGACAAGAGTGTGCTTGTGTCTCTCCAAGTTCTTACACCTCCAATCTCAGGCAGGGGAACTGAGCTGGCAATTTTGAACTCAAATTTTGAAAGTCAGTTCATCCCTGGTTATAGCCAAGAATAAATCAGACTGAATGGGAGGTAGGAGGCGTGTGGGAGGAGCCAACAGCTGCAGCAGTGATTGCAAAATGGGCCTCAGAGCCGAAATTCAATCATAAGGTTAGTGTAGTGTGTCTATAGAAACCAGGGCATCTGCAGATCAATAAAAGGGCTTCTGCTTAGAAAGGGTTTTGCTCTGGATAGACCAACTCAAAAAGAATGAAACTTTTTAATTCTCTTTATATTCATGTATTCATTACATTCATTCATCAGTAGAAAGAGCATTATCTACTAGCAAGAGATGTAGGTCCTGGTTTCGAACATGCCACTTTCTAGCTGTGTGTCCTTGCAGGGGCACTTTACCTCTCTGGGCCTCTTTATAGTCAGGCCTCAGATCTACAGCTTCATGATTATACAAACTACTGACTATCTATTAAATACAAGGTGCTGTGGGTCAAAGAAACACTGATTGCAGGACTAGACCTTCTTAAAAGTCTCTGTCTCTTTGGGAGGGAAAAGACATGGAAGCATGCACAGAACTATAACATCATGGAATCCAGTCAGACTCTCTTTAGTTTAGGGAAAGAACAACAGTCAGAGAGTGTTCATAGTGCTGTTCTGAGGGAGGGATTGAATTTGAGAGAGAAGAGGGAAAAGGGCATGTTGTGAGGAAAATTTGAACAAATGTTCAGGGGTTAGAATGAGTCAGATAATGTAGAACAGATCATGAGTGGGCAGGCTGTCTTTTGCAAAGGTTTTAAGAGGCTAATAGGGCTGTTAGAGAGCATTGCCAAGCTCCCAGTATTGGGGGTCTTTAAGTTTCTTCCCCTATTCTCCCAAGATCCAGGATGGAATGGGGTTGGGTCCATAAAAGGGCAACTCCTGAATGCCACACGAAAGAGCAGAGGTGTAAGCATCAGTGTACTGAGAGATTGTGAGGGGAGGGTAATGTATGATAAGCAGAGATATGAGAGGTTTAACCAGGGAATAGCCTGCCAGAAGAATCAGAGGAGATCAAACTAAAGGCAGAGATGCTGCCTCAAGGAACCAGGTAGGGCGGGGACAAACCAGAGCAAGCAAGGTGGTGGAGAGACGGGCATGGAGCTGCTTCCACAGCAGTACACCTCTCTTTGAAACCTTCGCTTTTCCTTTTATGAGTCATATTTCTAATGAAGTGTTCAGTGTCTGTGTCTCCTACTAAGCATGCTCCTCACAAGGGCAGGATTTTGGCTGCCGTTTTAGAACTACAAAGGCTGTCTGGGAGAAAATCCAGCCTTAAGTGCCTCAATTTTTCATATTACATGGCTGGATACTTTCTAGACAGCCCTCACATGTACCTCTAGTAACCAACCTGGTGGCTGGCCCAGAGGAAAAAACAAACAACAAAACAAAAACAAAAACAAAAAACCCAAATCAAAAATCCAAACCTCTTGGAGAGTAAATGAATGCACATAAAATACACGGTAAAGAAAAGAATGACAAAATTCAATGAGTCAAGAATTCTTAGGTAAATGGCAGCATGATGATCAGAACTGGAAGAAGTAGAAATAACAACGTTGGAAGAAAAATGATGCTGGAGGTGAACTTGGAGTGCTGCTGGGATACTCATGAAGAAATGTCCAGAAGCCACTGGAGTTATTGGGTTATATGCTGAGCAAACTGCTAGTGTGTCCTCCTCTCAATACAGAAAATTGAGCTGGTCGGCTGAGGTCTTTTGATTTCCAAATTTCATTTGGCAGAGAATACATTTGATGTCCTAGCTCCAAATCTTTTTAAAAAGTACAAAAACTAAGAAGCACAGTTACCTTTTTATGTCCCCATCCTGGCCTTATGTCATAAATGGAATACCTCCTTTCATGCCATTTTTACTTTTAAGAGAGACTCTTTCGTAAATTAAAAACCTGGCTTTTTCCTTTTAATATACTAAACCGAATCAGAAAAATCCACTGTAGCAGGAGTTAAAACAGGAAGAGGAGATAATTTTTTTTATTTATTAGAGAGATTAATACCTCCTTTTGGTTGAGGTGGTTTTGTGTCCATATCTGGGTGGCATAAGGGAGGACCGTGGTGAGAGACTTAAGCTATGACGTCAGACTGACCTCACCTTGAACTTTAGGTCCACCATTCTTATGGAGTTACTTAACTGCTCTGGACCTCCATTTTATCATCTATAAATTGGAGTTTCATTTACCTACATTTTGTGAACGTTACGTATATATATATAAGGGTTGAATGGTGGTTCCCCCAAAACGTCTGTCCAGGCTTCAGAACCTGTGCATGTGAACTTATTTGCAAAAAAGCTCTTGTGAACATAAAGATTTCACCTTGAATTTCTGAAGTAGCTCTTAAATCCCACGACAATTGTTCTTATAACGGACACACAGACATGGAGAGGGGACGAGAAGTCCGTGTGAAGACAGAGGCAGAGACTGGAGCCACGCAGCTACAAAGAACCCTGATAGCCACCAGGAGCTGGAAGAAGCCGGGAAGCGCTCTTTCCCCAGCCTCCAGAGCGAGTGCGGCCCTGCCCACGCCTTGGTTTGGGACTGGGCTTCCAGAACTGTGAAAGAACTATTTTCTGTTGTTTGAAGCCACCAGTTTGTGGTAATATGTCACAGCACTTCCTGGGACATTAATACACACATGTACTAGTCACTCCAGAAATGCTAGTTCTAGTCCTTCATTCTTAGGCAAACCAGCACAATCCAAGGCCTTTTGTATAAAAATAAAATTAAATGATGCTGGAAGTATTCCCCTGGAGGAAGCAGGAGAGGCCACTAGAAGAATAGCTGCAGGACAGACTGGTATTAAATGTGAGGGGGCAATTATGAGATCCATGAAGAGAACAAAAAAGAGGATGATAGTAGGGAAAGGAAGACAATGAAAAAGAGGAAATGAGAGCACGAGAGAAGGAGAAGGTGTACCTCCCCCTCCCCGCCCCCATCAGCTCTTAGAGCCCTTCGGTGTTGGTCACTCACTAGAAACTAGAAGGAAACAGACTTAAGGGAAGAGAGCCACAGATACGTCCAACTTGACTACGTGACAGTCCAGAGCTACTATGCCATTAATCTTCCCAAGTTGGAGAGACCGAGATACAGGGCTATTGTTAAGGGAAACTGTCGTTAGCCCTAAGGCCTGTTGGCTTCTAATTTTCAATCCACAAGATTGTACAGTTGCTGCTTGAGATTCAACATATATCACTCATTCTCCCCTCTTTTGCTCAGCTGTCAAATGCAAAGTTAAAAGACATATTAGCTATAATGTAAGACACTGCAATAATCACAGCAGTCATAATCCCTGCTGTAACACTATATTTTTCTGAGTACATTAGTGACTTGTCATTTCTAAAGAGCATTTATTTAACTGGAAAGTTATTTTCTATTCATCAGTGGCCCACATTAAAAAATAAAAATAAAACGACTCAGGCTTCCAAGGATAAGCCTTTTAAAAATATTGCAAATAATCATATAACATGGGAACACACTGCAAATGGAAAGAAGAACCTCTTCTTGCAGTCCAAACAAATGTGTTAATACAACAGGAAAAATGAAATTTCTCAAAGTTCAAGTGATCGTAGCAGTCCCTATAATTTCTCCAGAAAAAAAATAATTCCTGGGGTCCCTGATAATCAGACGTTCTCAGACCCTCCTGTCCTCATTGTCAGGAGTGGTGCAAATATTAATAGTTCCAGGACAAGTTGAAAGGGAATGGCCACCTACCACGTGGTCATCCCAATAGAGTGATGGAAAAGATGCTACATGTGTGTTTCAGAGTTGTGTTTGGTCACGTTTGTTTGCAACTGCAGACACACTATGAACCTAGGAAGCACCTTCTCCCCCAGACACTGCACTTCTGCCTCGGGGCAAAGACACCAGCCAGCCCTGTGTTTCTAAAGACACAGGAAGTGGTGAAGCACTGGGCCTCAGGACTCAGAAGCCCTCCTGCCTTTGGATGGAAAGGGTGGATCTCTGTGACTGGCACCACCACCGAAGGCCAGGACTGGCTCCTGTGTCTTGGGACATTAAGCCCCTGGCATTTTCTTCCATCTAATTTAGTGGGAGAGATCTTTGCACACAAGACATTTCTGACCAGTGTTGGCCACTAGGAAGTTGAAACGGAATTAGAAAATTAAGAACTGTGAAGTGCCTAGCACTGTTGTGAAACAAAATTCAAAGCTTTAATACTGGCCTCAAGGATTGGAAGTGAGTCAGTGAAATTTTGCCTAATGCTGTTTTTTAACTTGCTACCTAGTTATACCAGATTCTATGTGGGGGGAAAATTTCAATTAAACCAACACATTGTTGCCCGGTGGAGCAGCTCACCTGGACGGGAGTCACCCTATCCCACTGTACCTCAGAGAAAATTCTGCCAGCTCCACCCTCCCCCTGACATTGTGGTGACTAGCCTTAAGCACCTGGGGTGCGGGGCACGTGGAATAACCATGGTTAAAGGGTTACAAAGCATGCCAGCGTCTGAGCCAAGTGCCAGCGCCGTGGGCAGGAGATGGCAGAGCAGCTGATAAGGACTGAAAGGGCGGATGCTCCCAGGTTGTGGTCCAGGTCAATGCACCTTCGTTCGTGTTATTGTTAAAGGGGAAACTTTACAACACAAAGAAATAGGAGATCGTGTACCCTTCCTGGGGAGAGCAGAGCAGTGGAGGGACCTGTTTGCCACTGACGTCTCTCCCACGCAGGAGTCCTTAAGCTCCCCACAGGTCCTCTAACATCGTGGGCAAAATTTTGTGCTTTTTTTTTTTTTTTTTTTGGTCAGGAGAGTGTTTATACACTGATGACCAAAAAGAGTTTAAGAACCAGTTGTGTGAGTTGGCAGGGTGGGGGATCCATTATCTCCCCTTTCTGGGCTGTCTTTATCAACATGGCCCTAAGAGAAATAGCTTTTAGGAACCTCCCTGTGGTCTGTGGCTCCATGGAAAAGGCGGCGAAAGCAGGGATTTTTCATTCATGTCTCCTGACGCTGTGCCTGCTGGGAGCCACGCATGAGCAAAACTGCCTCCCTGTGAAAGTGGCCTCACTATTAAAGCTCACCTCATGCATCTTCACGACCATCCTGTGAGGGAAACCTCACCTCATTGTGTCTTCACAACTAACCTGTGAGGGAACTGATTTTACTTTACAGAAAAAGAAAATCAGAAACAGAGAGGTCTGGTAACATTCCCGAGGCCACACAGCCAGGGCTGAGTAAGTCCAGGATTTGGGTCCAGGTGTGTGGGTTCCAAAGCCTGGTCTAGGTCTAGTAACAGTCCACACTTCAACTCCCCTGTAGTAGTTTCACAGGCTCTCCCATTCCTGCTCAAATGGATTTCAGATTCCTTCCATGTGGGGTTCATAGTGACATATTGAATATTTCTATATTTTTAATATATCCTGGTGATTTAGAATTCAGAAAGGAAAAGGAAAGATATTCAATTAGTGAAAGTAGGAGGGACTGTGACCATTTTAACATGGTCTTTCTCACTTCAGCTCAGCTTTAAATGGGTACAACTGCATCTTGTACCCATTTGAGCACAGGGATCGGGTTTCAGTGACAGTTCAGGGAGCCTGAGTGCCCCCTCTAACTCAGTCACTCTTTAGAGTTATGTTTGGGACATGTCACCTTTCCTGTGCCATCAGCTGTCAAATGGAGACAGACCCACCTACCAAGGCCACGATGAAGATCAAATGAGATCATTAAGAACTATTCTGGCCATAGCACAGAAGGTAACTGAAAAAATGCACATTTTATACAAGTTACCCAGCAGGATATTTCTGGTACTTCATTTCAAAACAGTGAGCTCCTTAAGGGCAAATTTCTGTCTGATTTGTTCTTGTCCTTGTAGTGCCTTGAACAGCCTAAGAGTTCAGTAAGTATAAACTGAGGAAACAGCCAATGCATCAAATCTGTCAGGAGGTTACAATGCCATCAAATATGCAATGTGTGTGTATATGTGGGGGCCAAAACGTATTATTGTGTTGTGGAAGAATAATTAGGAAATTGAACAAATAATTGAATCATGTTTCTGTATAACTATTATTGTCAGAACTTAACATTTAATTTAGAGCTATGCCTTGATCAGGAATATTGGTACAAAAAGTATTTGTTGCTAGTTGTGAAATGCATAACTTGTTGCAAAGCAAACAATTTCACAATTAATCATAAGAAAAGGAGAAATCTTTCCTTGAAAATCTGTCTCCTAAACTGTATTCAGTAGAATACTAGTTCTAAGAGATATACAGGCAAATAATTTTGGGATATGTATACTATGCTCTTTTCATAGGGATTTAGCACATTAAGACTTTAATGAATCTTTAAACAAAGAATCCCATTTAACTGTGTTTGAACCAAGATTGTGTGGCCCTAGAGTTCTTCTTTTCCTCTTACTCCCCTCCCCCCACCCCAGGAATGTACACTTACATCCCATTGAATAAATTTTGATTTGGCAATAGACGAATGAACAGAAATAATCTATGCTATAATTAACAGCTGTTATATAACTATGGACGTTAATTAAAACTTACATAATAGAGGTCCAACATAACTGGTACTTTGTGAGGAACAAAAATACTTTATCAACGTTTGGTGGTGTGGATGTGAACACAGTCTATACAAAAATATACTTGGAATACACATGACATTGGGCCCCTTTAATATGAAAAGAGCCTCAATAAATAAATAGGAAAATGATGAAAAACTCATAGACCGTGAATTAATAATTCAGGAGAGGAAACACAAAAAATTATTTAAACATGCTTCATTAATAAGATAAATATAAATTAAGACTATAATGAGATAACGTTTCATCAGATTGTCAAAATAAAAATGTATGATAATCCATATTTGGTAGGAATATGGATAAAATGATACTTCCCTTGTTTAGGGGATTATAAATTAGTGCAAGTCCTATAGAGAACAATGGGAAATGATCACAAAAATTAAAAATGTACACCAGGGTGACATAGCAGTTCCCCTTCTGGGACTTAGGTCTACATTTGTACATGCACATGTGTACAAACGAGTTTTGTAAGGAGATTCACTGCATTGTTGCTCATAGGAACAAAAGTCCAAAATAAAAAATGAGATGTCCATCGACTAAACAAACTGTGGTGCAGCCATTCCATGGAGTCCCATGCAGGGATAGAACGAGGCAGCTTTCTGCAGGAATAAGAAATGATATTCTGTTAAATGACAAGATGCAGAATGCTGCATATATATGTATCATTTTTTAACACGTGATTATTTAGGGAAAGTTCTTTGGAAGGTTACATAGGGAAAAGCGATTGCCTCAGGAGACAGGAACTGGAGGACAGGGGAGGAGGGAGGCCCTACTTTTGCATTGTATGCCTATTGAACTTTCAAGCTGACTTTTGGTCATATATATTTACTAACTATTTAAATAAAATGCATTGATTCAACTTAAAAAGGAAAGGAAAATACACACAGATTTACATATATGTGACATTGATGGACATATGATTGATTTCAAAATCAACCAGACAATGGCTTTTTAATAGGATTCCAGTGTATATAATTGTATAGAAATATACTTAAGAGTATATAAAAATATCCCACAATATTCTCCTGAGTATTTTCAAAATAAGAAAGTTGGCCAGAAAAATTATGTGCATTTGCTCCTGTGGAAGGATGAGCTTAAATAGGACAATCTTTGTAAGTAGCCTTGGTCAAATGTCAGGCAGATATAATTATTGACATCGCTATCACTCTTGCTTTAATTCGATGTTTGGGAGGGCTGGGAATAACGGTAAACCATATTCACCCTACTATGGGGCTGAAGTTTTTCAGCACAGAAACTACCAAATTAACCAGGACCAAAAACAACAACAACAACAACAACAAAATGGTGCTGTTGAGGGCTCTCTTTTCCCGTAGTTTGAAAGGGTAAAAGGACCTTTCTCGAGTGTCACATGGTCTTCCCTCCCACTTGCTCAGTTGAGGTAAACAAGAGCGTTGTTTTGTTGAGACGCACTGTGAACGGAAAACGACGGTTGTTAGCATGGAAGAGATTATATCATTGTTTCTGGACACCGGAGGGGGGAATGTTCTCCCTTCTTTTACAGAACTGTTCATTACAGGAGGGAATCTAATGCAACTGCCTAATAGTCAAATTATAGAATTTAAGGCAGAAATGTTTTCTTTAAGAAGTCTTATTTTTGTTGCAAACAGAGACAAAGAAATTCAATAAGAAACAAGTATCCAGTGGCTTTGGGGTATGTAATCTTTCACAAGTGGCAGATTTGCCTGTGTTTGAAGACCAACCTAATGGGCATAAAGGTCAGTTTGGTCCGATAGCTGTAATTAATGGAAAGCAATCAGTGATTTTGTTAGATCACATGCAATGGCTGGGCTCTGCAAGATTTCCTTTTATTCTGTCTAATTTCATCTCTCAAGGCAAAGGACAACAACGCGTATGTGAACGTAAACGCGTGGCAATGCTTCTATCCATAACATAGATCCCATCTAGAGACAACGTAAGCCGTATTGGAAATGAGTCCATTTAGTCTAGTCCAGGTAAATTCCTACCACGTCTTGAATGAAATAATACAAGATTCAGTAGCTCTGATCGTGACCTCTTCTCTCTGATAGTTACATGTTTATTATTATTTGAAGTAATTGAGTGAAGCTTGTATAGACAGAGAAAGACTAAGAGAGAATGAGTTTATAATTTAACAAACTCATTACTGGAGCAAATACTAATAAGTAATGAATGAAAAAGTTGGATATTCTTTTTCTGCTCCCTCTGAAATATGTGCAGTTTGGTAAAGGCCAGACAATGTGGTTGCATGGAAAGAGTGTTGGATTGGTGCCCACAAGACTAAATTATGATCCTGGTTCTGCCGCTTGGTAGCTGAATGACCTTGGGGAATAATTGGATTTGTGTGGCTTCTGTTTGTTCGTGACTTAAAAGAACTGAGCTAGATGATCTGTAAAGTCTGTTCCAGCTATAAAATTCTAAGATCCTAATTAAGATGAGCCAGTGAGGTTTGGGTGCCATCAAATCACAGTAAGAAGATAGACATGCTATTAAAGACTCTCTTGAAGGTTGCGGCATCAGAAAAGTTGCATCATAGCTAGTAGCATATTAATCCTTTGATTCTGAATTCTTAGCTCTAAGAGTTAGAGCTAAATATTTGCAGGTTAAAGTGACAGGAAACACCAAAATAGATTGACCAGATGTACCATTTTAAATGGCAGAAAACAACAATTCTGTCCAGTTTCAAACGGTACGTATGGTCAGCCTAGTCTCACTGGGCTAAATTCGAGGTGTCAGAAAGCTGACCATACATACCATTTAAAACAGGACTGTACCATTGTTTTCTGTCCCATTTAAGATAGTGTGTCTGGTCAACCTACACTAAAACATATATGCTGAATTATTTCTTTTAAACCTGGTTCTTTAGTGAGAAGTAACTCACTTACCTCTTTATTCTATATCATTCCACTCTTACTCATTACCTCAGAGCCTGTCTTAGGCCAGACCTGCAGGAGCAGAGCCTGAGGCAGGGATTCTTGCCAAGTGATCTATGGAAAGGCTCCTCTTGGGTGACATCTCTAACAGAGAGACAGAATCAGGATAAGGAAAGTAGGGAAAGCAGGTCTGATTTCAGAGGAACCTGGGCTAACACATATTCTAATCAAGATTTTTTTTTAAGTAGAACTGAAGTATGTTTCTATATTAACACCAACACTTTTTGTTTCTGCATTATTCATTCCTGAAAGAATACTCAACCCTTTGATTTCACATCATAATCCTGCGTACTTCCTAGTAGCTAGTAGGGTTAGATGCAGGCCTGGAAGAAACAAAGCAGCCTTGTGCTCCTTCTGCTGCTAAAATCAGATCCTGCTAAGAAATGTGAGCTCCCTCAGGTGGCATCCATGACCCTGGTTTACAGATAGGAGGGAATAGATAATAACCAGGTGCTTTTAATTAAGCTAAGAATGAGGTTTAAATTCAAAGCCTTTACATGATAATGCACAGGAAATGGGCTTTTTCAGAGGTGCATCCATACTAGAAACTCAATCTGCCCATCTGAAAAATGAAGGTTGTAAAAATTCAAAATGGAGGAGCTGTGATTCACAACCCCTAAAAGGTGTTACAAGGTGGGGAGTGCTGTGTGGAGGAGGCCGGCTACCTCTCAGCAGGCCTAGGCATCTTGGCACCGCCTGGAGGCCTGCCCCTACGGTCTTCCTGGCCCAGAAACATAAATCATCAGTGTGCCAAAAGTGCGTACGTGCAGATCTCAGAAACAGACACGTTAACTACGATCCCACAGCCAGGGTAGGAGACCAGCACGTCTGTTCATTTCCGTACACTGAAAGGTTTCAATGACAGATCTGGCCACACTCTCCCTGTAGCACTTAGGAGGCGGGTGATAGTCACAATGTTGCTTTGTGCAGCAAAGCGATAAACTAAGTAAAAAGACCTTCTAGCTGACTTGGTTGATGCCCTGTCCCACATCCCCAAGGCTCATCCCTGAATGTCTCCTGCCTCTGTGGTAGAACACCAAGCACACCCTGGACAGCTTCCCATTTTAAATGCCTCTTGCTCTCTGCTTCATAACTTGAGGGCTTCCTTCCTGCTCAAGAGCTTGCTGGACTATAAGACACAGCCACACAGAAACGCCAAGGAGTTAATGCTGCCCTGGGAAGAAGCCTCAACAGAGGCTGCGTGGGGTCCAGGAACCGTGCCCCAGGCCCCAGTAGCTTAATTCTGAGGGGTATTCTGCTGAGGGGTATTCTGCATGGTTTCTCAGAAGGTCTCAAGCAGGATGGAACCTCAGTTATCTACGTTGATAACTTATTATTGGACATGGTATTGGCTTTTCTCCCTTCTAGTCGGGCAGATGAAATACAGGTAACCCAGTTCAATTTGAATTTCAGATAAACACTGAATAAGAGCATCTCTGTGTGTGTGTGAGTGTGTGAGCATGTGTGTGAGTGCAGGAGAGCTATATGTACATATATAGATTGGTATGTCTATGTAGTATACATTAATGCACACATATCTATCAATCACCTATATCATCTATTATCTATCTATCTATCTATCCTACCTATTATCTATCTACCTACCTATCATGGGAGCGAGCAACAATGATAAAGCAGATGGGACAAAATGTTAACTGTAGGTGAATCTGGGTAAAGAATAATGACTATTCTTTATATTATTTTTTCAACTTTAAATTTGAAATCACTTCCAGATACAAAGTTAAACAAAATAGTGAGGTGTTCTAATAATTTTGGAGCCCCTAATCTAGTGCAGCCCCTCATTTATAGATAAGGAATCTGGTGCCCAGAGGACCTGCTCAAAGACTGATAGCCATGCTTGTCTGGCTCTTACAATGTTCAACTTTGGCACACACATACCTCACATTTCAAAATAAAGTATGTTAAGTTTATATGATCCATAAACCATCAAATCCACAGTGCTGTGCCCCTTGATTCATGCACATAGCATAAAGGTAATTCCATATTTTTTAAAACATCCAACTGCATTTTGTTAAAAATCTTTAGACCTGTTTAGAGCTTCCTTAGGTTCTTTCCCTCAAGAAAGACTTTCCTACTTACTTCTATTGTGCCCCAGTCATTTATTTTGAATAAATTAGAATTGTAATATAACCTTGCCTTAGGACCTGTTTATGTTGCAGGGTTGGGGGAGGGGCAGGAATCTGTCTCCTGCAGGTGTTTGAAGGGGTACAGGGGGCTGGAATGGAAGTGGGCGGTCTTCTTCAGGGGTTCTGTCCATGCCAAAGGGGACTCTTTCTCTCTCTCTCTTTATTTTTCTTCCTTCCTTTCTTCCTTCCTTTTTTCCTTTCTTCTTTCCTTGTCTCTCTCTTTCTCTCTCTCTCTTCTGTTTACTTTTTTAAAAATAGCTTTGAAGGAATGAAAATTTTCTGTGATAGCTGATAGCAACTACAGAAAGGCTTATTTGCATATAGATGTTTCAGCTTGCAAATGCCTAATGCCCTGAGAGAGGCCTTGTTTAAATGGGCAGGCCGGCTGGCACAGGGCTGCAGAGTTCCTAATGAAAACTAAATTGAAATTGGGGAAACATTTGCCTGGGAGGTGGCAAGCCTTTTCCAAGTATCAATTTAAGTCTGAGAGACACAGGCAGCCCTGTGCCAATTGCCCCTCCTGCTTTGAAAGACAGGGGGTAGAAAGAAAATAGGGAGAAAACGACGAGTGATTGGGCAAAACGCAAGTTAGACAATGTGCTCCTTTCACGCGGTGAGAAATTCTGCCAGAAGATTTCAAAACTGAGCAGGTGGGAAAGTGGGGAGGAGCAAAGAGCAGAGTGCTGGAGGCTTCGTAGTCTGGACAGGCCTGGGAAACCAAAGGGTCCTTTTCCAGGTGGTCCCCGGGGGGGCCGAGCCTTTTGAGACACATGGTAATCCATTTACAGGCTAAAGACTTTTTACACTGAATGTTCCCTCTGAACTTGACTGGGGGGCTAAGCAGATAAGGACAATGCTGAAAACAAGATAATGTAGAAAGAAAAGAGATTACAAAAAGGTCAGAAGATTAGCTGGGGGATAAGAGGAAAATAAGGCAAAAGGTTAGAAACTGATATCAGGCAAAAAGGATAAATCAAGTGAGTAAATGGAGGACACGAACATCAAGAAAATAGGAAACGAGATCAGGGAAATCACCACGGGATAGGAAAGGAATACGAAAATAATTAAAAATAAAAACACAAGGCAACAAAAGGACTGATGATGCAAATGAAGGAAATAAAATAAAAATATCAAACTGAATGCCTCAAAGGCTTCCATGTCTCAGTTTAATGAGAACTGTTTTCTATATGTCTTTCCCAGAAGAACTAGTATTTCTTTATTGTTATTACCAAAACCCATGGTTTTCCTTTGACCACATTTTAATTTATAAACTTTTGGACTCAACATCTGGAATCGGGTATGATGTCCTCACTTATTGAGTAAAATATCACAGGATTGGATCAAGCTTTTGATAGATGAACATCTCGAAGGAGCCTTGAATGTATGAGAAAGGTGATAATAATACTTCTTCGGCAATGCACACGCGTGTACAGCACACTTGCACACCACATGCAAGCTCACGAGTAACAACATATTTGTAATCAAGTTCATGCTGCTCACAAGAGGGACAACAGATTTATCCTCCAGTGACACCCATTGCAAATAAACATGTACGGAATAACTATTATTAAATTTGAGGTTGATGCTAAGGTGGTGAACTTGACTGACAATGTGAGTTTTTGCTCTCACGTTGTTTGCAGTCTAGTATGACAATAAGTAATTATATGATGAAATATCATTTTTGGAGGAAAAGGAAAAAAAATAGAAATGAGAGGCAATAAAACTGACTACCTGTAGTATTCCATCCAGAAAGGGTAAAACCTGAAACAGGGAAAAAGTTTTATTTACCTTGTAGACAGTTTGGAACGATGTGGACGCCAGATTGTGGAAGCTGACTTACTCTGGACGTGAATTGGGCAGACATAGTTGTCTTCCCAGAGATGCTTAAATAGAGTGAGATGGGAGAACCTTGTTGGATACAGGAGTCCACAAGATCCAGGATTGAATGGGATAAATAAAAAAAATAAAGACCGAAAAAAGCATGCTATGTAGTAGGAACCCATCGTTGCCGCCCTTCAGCTAAATCTCCAAGAACACATCCTTTGTTTTACTAAAGTCCGATGAAGAGGATTTTCCTTTGGGAATGAAGAGAATTGCTGAATTCCACCTGATGTTGCCTTTGGAGAATCACACTTACCCTTAAGCTTGCCTCTGTTCTGCAAAAAGGGAACTGCAAATGAGGGAGATATGACCAATGCGACATTCATGGTGGAGCCCTGGGATTAAAATGGTAACTGAACCTGTCCCAGTGCTGAAAAGACTCATGATCTGTAGGACTTGAGTATAAAAATATTCTATCACTTTTAATCCATCACTCATAGGTTTAAGACTTTGAAAAACAAAATAGCACAACCAAGCAAACCTGAATTCCAACAGGAATGGAAACTAAGTGTCTGCAGCCAAATGCACGGTGAGAGGTCATGTTGAATACTTTATGTGCCATGTCGCATTTGATCTTCACACACAATTTTAAGGTAGGTATTTTTATTCTCCTCATTGTACAGATGAAAAATTGGGACTTAGAAGTATTAAGTCACCTTCTGAAATCACAGTTATTAAATGGCAAATCTGAGGCCAAACCCACATCTGTTTGATACCAATATGCTTTAAAAAAAAATCACAGCCATTTTTCAGAATTCAAGACAGGCATCTTAAAAATGGAAATTACTTTAGTTAGCTCTTTATTATCCACCAAGGTCTACTCCTAGGGAAAAGCACTCAATTTTAGACTGACAACAACTGCACTTGAAATTCATATGGGTAATGTCTGCATCATATTCATGAAGTGCTTTTAAAAACGCATTTAATCATGCAAGTGTGGGGTTGTTGCTTGTGATACTACCCAGTGAGTCAATTGGATTTTTCACTTAGGTGTTTTGGTGTAGAGTTGACACAGAAAACCATTGGAATCAATAATGCAAATTCAATCCAAAACATCAAGAATTATGTAATTGCATGACACATGACTTCAGGATATTACATTTAGCTTTTTTTGTTTATTTGTAAAAATATTACTTGAATATTTGTGACAAAATATTCACAGACTTCTTGTGCTTAAAAGAAAAAAAGAAGGGAGGGAGGGAAGGAGGGAAAGAGGAAGGAAGGCTGAAAAGTAAATGGATCTTTTTGGATTGCAGTCCTCTTGCCTTCTGTTTTACTAGTTTACTTGGCACAACCTTTATCCTTGTCACTGACCCCAGATGACTTTAAGCCCAGGCCAGATTTCTCCTCCGGCATGCCAAGCATCTTATAAAAAGTGTTGATAGTTACACTAGGTAATTAAAGGCAAGATTAAATTTATATATAAAATGATATCCTCCTATAAAGAATAGAAGCCAGCAGAAAAGAAACCATTTCTCTAAGGCATTTTAATGACTATCGGACCAAAATCATTCATTACTCTCAGGCACACTGCCTTTTGGTTGACCTTGTGGAATGTCTATTTGATGGTTTTTTCAAAATCACTTATCCGTGCGGTTTTGGCATCTCTGTGCTGTGTTAGCAATCCTAGTTTTGTATTAGATTCTACTTCATTTTTTTACATAGATTCTGAATTTACCCTGTCTTTTTCATCAAAATATGTAGGCAGGTACAAAGGAGTAATTGAGGGCTGTCAAAAAAGTCTTACTATTTAAAAATATTTATTCAAATTATGCATAGACTTGTAATAAGGGGACTAAAGCTAAATAGTGATTACCTCCCTGATGTCCTGGGACCACTGAGAAATTCTTTAATGTAGTGATGAGAATCCTTGTGAAAAGGTCGGGAAACATCTTAGTAAACACATGAGATGTTCAAAATGATGGCATAAATTTAGTTTGGATTTAGCTTCTATCTTCTTATCAATGATTTAAAAGGACATTGGTATCTTTTTAAGGGGTAAAATTCATTTGTATCTAAATTTTCTCTCCTTTTCAGTAGCACTACCTTCTTTAAATATTTATTAAGTGGTTGATTACTATTTGCCTGGCACTGTACTTATATAATCCTCATAGAAAATCTGAGTTAGGTACAATTATCATTTCCATTTATAGATACACAATTTATAGATATACAGAGAGATTAAACAACTCACCTGAGAATGAAAGTGGCAATGCTGAGACGTGCACATAAGTCTGTCTGACCCTAAAGCTTGGAGTGTTAAATGCACACTACACTGGCTGCTCCAGGGTTACAGGCAGAAACCAGCCTTGGAGCCCTGATCTCCTCCTGACATCTATTCCCCACCACTTTTAATGAACTTGCTCTTATCTTTGAGGAGCAGACCTCACCCCCAGGTCATGTGGTGGGGTGGGACTAACTTCACCTTCACCTGGTTCCTGAGGTAGACTCATGAGGCCGGTATGGGTCTGGACAATCAGAACATTCTTGCCCCTGGCCATCACAGTTGGATGACATGCTTCCTGTGGTCATCAAGTGGGCCGAAACCAGCTGAGATGAAGCTAAAATCCCAAGAGCAGGAAATGGAAAGAGCCCTGGGCCTTGCGACAGTATTGGAGCCCCTGTCTCTCCTCATACCTTGGGTCTTTGAACTTCTCAGGGTAAGAGCCAAAACATGTCATGTTTCCTTTGGCTTTTTCTTAAGCCAGCTTGAGTTGGGATTCACTTACTCTTGGAAAGGGACTGATGAAGCAAGCCAGATAGGTCTCACTTGGTTAGGAGATGACACTGGCAGCAAACACTGGAGAACACGCTGTGGTCCCCACCTCCAGTCTCTTACCCTCCCCGCACTGCTAAGCCTTTCCCAAAGCTCTCCTGACGCCTGCTCCTTGGGCTCCGTGTTCTAGATGCTATTTTCCTGCCTTTGGCTGTTTTCTTTTGTTGTCATTACTGACACTTGATCAGCAGCACAGATGGAGTACAGGTCAGGGAGGTTTGTGGTGATCAGACCCATTCCTGGCAATGAGTAGCCAGGAAACTTATTTTTAAAAAGTGTTTTGTTGTAATAATTTTATGAAGCAACCAACATATTTTTGAGAGTAGAAATCATTGGATATTTAGAAAGTTATATTAAGTGTTAACTCTTAAAATATTTTGATTTGAATGACCAAAAAGTTCAGGCTTATATTCTTAAAAAGTAAAAGGGTGCTTTAGAAATTCAAATATAGATACCTCTCCTCTGATTTAGAAATGAACTCAATAATGTCTTTTGAATTGAACAGAGAAAACAAAGTCTCATACCCTTGTTCTTTAACAAATTTAACGTATCAGAATTCCCAAAGTGACTAGACTATGGCATTTGTCAAAGTAGAGATTTTGTTCTGCACCTAGGCTTCTATCTATCTATTATCTATCTATCATCATCTATCATCTATCTCTATCTATCTCTATCTATCTATCTATCTATCTATCTATCTACTATCATCTATCTATAGCTACAGGAATGAGTTGGGTTTAAAACATGCCACTTTTCTGTGCTGTATAATCACATATTTGTTGATGGGCTCATAACCTATGAAAAGTTTTACAAGGTATGTTATCAACAAAAGATGTTGCTGGTTACAATGAAAAGGACCCTAAAAATTTTAGTAAAATGACACCAAGTTAATGTTCTCTTTGGAACTGCTCTTCCCTGTCAAACACCTTGAGATGAATGTCATATCAGATGAAATCTTTGTTTCTAGAGTCTGGTCAAATGCAATAAAGAGTGTGAAAATTGTTTGAAAAGTAAATAATGCTATACAAATACAAGGTATTTATCAGCAGACACAGTTTGATTTAGAAATTAGTGCCAAGAATTTTGGAGTTAAAAATTATAATCAAGGCATTCCAGGGATTCTAGGAAGCACATGGAGAGTAAGGGGAGATGAAATTCCCTTTTTGAGAAAAGTTGTGGTGGCATCTCATTGTGGTTTTGATTCATCTTTCCTTCATTATTAGTGAAGTTGAGCACATTTCCATGTACCTGTTGGTGATTCGTATGTGTTCTTTGGAAAATGTCTATTTAGAGCTTTTGCCCATTATTTATTTGGGTTGTGAGTGTTGGTGTTATTATTTTGCTATTGAGTTGTATGAGTCCCTTGGATATTTTCTATTTTAACCTCTTATTAGATATGTAGTTTGTAAATATTTTTCATAAGTTGCATTTTCATTTTGTTGGTGTTTCTTTCCCTATGCAGAAACTTTCGAGTTTGACATAGTCTCATTGTTCATTTTGCTTTGGATGTCTTTGCTTTTAGTGTTAAATCCAAAACATCAATGCCAAGACCAATGTCAAGGAACTTAACCTTTATGTTTTCTTCTAGGAATTTACAATTTCAGTTGTTATATTCAAGTCTTAAACCTGCTTAGAGTTGATTTTTATGTAAGATAGGTGTGCTGTTTTGTTCTTTTGCATGTTGATACTTTGTTTTCTCACCACCATTTATGAGAGAGACTGTCCTTTCCCTGTTGTATGTTTCTGGCAACTTTTGTCTAAAATTCACTGACCATATAAGTGTGGATTTATTTCAGGGCTCTATATTTTGTTTCATTGATCTACGAGTTTGTGTCTGTTTATATGCCAATATTACACTGTTTTGGTTACTATAGCTTTGTAATATAGTTTGTGATGAGGAAGTGTGACGCCTCCAGCTTTTTTCTCCTTTCCAAAGATTGCTTTGGCTACATGGGGTCTTTTGAGGTTTTATATGAGTTTTAGGATTCTTTGTTCTATTTCTGTGTAAAATGCCACTGGAATTTTAACACGGAGTGCATTGAGACTATAGATTGCTTTAGTTAGTATAGACTTTTTGATAACGTCAATTTTTCCAATCCATAAACATGGAATATCTTTCTATTTATTTGTATCTTCTTCAATTTTTCATCATTGTCTTATAATTTTCAGTGGACAGATTCTTTTATATCCTTTGTTAAATTTATTCCTAAGTATTTTACCACTTTTGATACTGTTATAAATGGGATGTTTTTAAAATGACTCTTTCTGATAACTTGTTAAAGTATAAAAATGCAATTGATATTTATATATTGATTTTGTGTGCTGCAACTGAATTTTTAAATTAGTTTAAACAGTTTTTGGTGACATATTAGGGATTTTTAAAATTTATTTTTATTGTTAGACTTACTAGAGTGACGTCTGTTAGCAAGGATTACATAGGTCTCAAGCATACAATTCTGCATTGTCAACTTGATGTATAATAAGTTCATCACCTAATGTGACTTCTCTTTCCATCACCTTATATTTAGCTTCCCCTCCCTCTTCTAGGGTTTTCTATATATAACATCATGTCATCTGCAAATAGAAATAATTTTACTGTTACTTTTACTTTCTGATTGGATAACTTTTACTTCTTTTTCTTGCCTAATTGCTCTGTCTAGGACTTCTAGTAAAATATTGAATAAAAGTGGTGAGAGTGGGCATCATCTTATTTATGATTAAAGGAAAAGCTTTCAACTTTCCACTGTCGAGTATGATTTTAGCTGTGGTCTTGTCATATATGGTCTTTATTACTTCGAGGTACACTCTATCAATACTTAATTTGTTGAAAGTTTTTATCATGAAAGAATATTAACTTTTGTTCAATTATTTTTCTGCGTCTAAAGTCATGTGCCACTTAGCAATGGGAACACATTCTGAGAAATACATCATTAGGTGATTTTGTCATTGAGTGAACATAGAGTATACTTTCACAAACCTAGTATGCATTTAGCCTATATGGTATACTACCACTATATGTGGTCCATCACTGACTGAAACATTGTTATGTAGCACATGACTGTATTGAGATAATCATATGATTTAACTTTTTTTCATCCCCTCCATCCCCTCCCCTTTGGCAACCATCAGCTTTTTCTCCATATCTATGGGTCTGTTTCTGTTGTGTTTTGTTTATGACTTTATTTTGTCATTTTAGATTCCACATATAAGTGAGATCATATGGTATTTGTCTTTCTCTATCGGACTTATTTCACTTAGCATAATATCTTTTAGGTCTATCCATGTTGTTACAAATGGCAAGATTTCACTCCTTTCTATTGCTGAATAATATTCCATTGTGTATTTATACATATATACCACATCTTCTTTATCCATTCATCTATTCATGGACATCTATGCTACTTCCATATCTTGGCTATCATTAGTAATGCTGCGATGAATATAGTGGCGCAAATCTCTTTTCAAATTAGTGTTTTTGTTTTCTTCATGTAATACCCAGAAATGGAATTGCTGGATCATATGTCAGTTGTTTACTTTTAAAAGGAATCTCCATATTGCTTTCCATAGTGATTGCACTAATTTACAGACCCACCAACAGTGTACAAGGGTTCTCTTTTCTTCACATCCTCACCAACACTTTTATTTGTTGACTTATTGAGTATTGAGATAATCATAAGATTTTTATCCTTAATTTTGTTTGTGTTGTATCACATTTATTGATTTAGCATGTTCCTGTTTCTGTATTATAAATACTCTCACTACCACTGATTTTGAGCCATTAGAAGTTTATTGACTGGCTTGCAAAATTCCTGAAAATTTAGCAACCAGATCTTGTGAATTGGTATAAAACCACTGATCAACTCCAGTACATCATTGAAATGGGGGTTCTCTTTAAAAAATTCATAGGGAAGAGCTCCAGTTTGAGTGATTCACTATCACTTTAGATCAATCACCATGGCTAAGGGTGTGAGTAGCTATAATTACCTCTTACTGGGTTACTGGATTGGTGACTTAGTCTGCTTGGACTACTGTAACAACAATAACAATGACAATAAAAACATAGACTGGGTGAAACAACAGACATTTTTTTCTATAATTTTGGAACTGGAAATCTGAGATTAGAGTGTCAGCCTAGTTAGATTCCAGTTAGGTCCACCTCACACGGTAGACATATGAGGTAGACATAGTAGACACGTGAGGATAGACATGGTAGACATGTGCAGATACAGTGAAAAGACAGCCATCTTTTCACTATATTCTCACATGGTAGACAGAGAGAGATCATCTCTTTTGTGCCTATTTTTATAAGGGCAGTAATCCTATTTATTAGGGCTATACCTTCATGACTTGATTACCTTGCAAAGGCCCTACCTCTAAATACCATCATATTGAGATTTAGGCTTCAACGTAAGAATTTTAGTGGGACACAAGCATTCATTCCTTATAAGTAGGCATTAAGAGTGGCAAATGCTCCAGATTCATCTAATACCAATGATAAACAGTTCCCTGAAAGTCCAGAAGAAGAGAAATATGGCTTAGATAACCAAATCCTATAATGTGCTATATAATTCTGAAGAGAAAGATAAGATATACAAATGTACAATTATCAAGGCTATGTGAATATGACCACAATAATTGCAAAGAAGAACTGAGGGGAATGGAGTTATTTCAAGAAACCATTTGTTGAAATAGAAAGCAGAGAGATGAATTAGAGAACCCTGCCTACCTATGTGAGTTAAATTTTAAAAAACTGTTAGTAATAGTTTTGTTCCTTAAGATAAAGTATGAAAATGGACTCAGTCAGTGTTCTCTTTCTTATGAAAATGATACTTGGGAGAATATTTAGAACAAAAACACACATTAAATATAAGTTTAAGGATTACTAGGTTGTGAATATGAGTTTTTCAATTA
>PVJL010005874.1:40523-101262 GCA_004026885.1 Lyroderma lyra
TTTTTTTTTTTTTTTTTTTTTTTTTTTTTTTTTTTTTTTTTTTTTTTTTTTTTTTTTGGCTCCAAAAAGGATCTTCTTTTTTTGTTCTGTTATTCTGTATTTTACTTCTTTGATGCAGGGCTTGACTGCCATGTTGCAAAAGCACATTCCCCAAGCTTAAGAAGAAACAAACAATGCTCAACACCTACACATTTGGCCCCATTGAGCAGTTTCTTTCCTTACAATTAATCCAAAGAGAGTTGAGACGGGTTGCTTCCTCTATTCATCAAGGCAATTGTCAATTGAAAAGGCGGAAAAATAGCAAACGAAGCTAACAGTTTCAGAAGCTCTTAGAAAAGAAAAAAACAAATAAACCCAGGAAGAGAGGGTACTCTTTAGAAAGCATTTAGAGTTTAGAATGCATTTTTAATTATCCTGGAAGAATGTCCAATGTTTTCATGTATATTATAGATCAAAGAATGAAAAGAACATTATTGAGCATTTTCTTTAAATTTTTTTCTGTCAGCTTGAGTTAAGACTGCCCTAAAAAACTTTTCTGGCACCCACAGTAGAGAAAAAGCAAAGATAGTCCTTGCATTATTATTTATAAAAGAGAACTATAAAAAACAATTAAAATATTAAAATGTACAAATATTTGAGCAAATTATGTTGTGTCCACTGAATAAAAATTAGGTAGACATTTAAAATGATATTTCTGAAAAATGTTTAAATAATCCATAAATATTCCTGTTATATATTAAGTAAAAGTAATTATTCAAAATTGCAAGTATAACACATGGATGTTCATAATAGCTTTATTCTTAATACCAAAAAACTGGGAAAAATCCAACTATTCCTCAGAATGTGAATGAATAAACAAAATTGTGGTGAGTTTATTTATATATGGAATACTACTCAACAACAAAAGGAACAAACTACTGATACATAAGTAAGTCTCAAAAATATTATATTGAGTGAATAAAAGCCAGACGCAAAAATTATATATATCCTATATTTCCATATATGAATTTTTAGAATATGCAAAACAATTTTCTGGCAACAGAAAGGGGATCAGTGGTAGCCTGGGGCCTGGGTTCAGAGGGATTCATTACAAAGAGGCCATGTGGGGTTGATGAAAGTGTTCTATATTTTGATAGGGAGGGTAGATACATAGGAGTATAAGTTTGTCAAAAATCATCATATTGTATAGTTAAATTTCATGCATCTTATTAATACCTCAACTAAGTTGATTTAAAAACTAATTTGTACTCTAATTCAATTATGGAAAATAAACAAGAAACTATGCACCAAAAATACCACGAAGAATATTAATGTGTTAAAACATTTACATTCATTACCTTTAGGTATGAAATTAAGAGTATTATTTTTTCTCCTACTTGACTACATTGTTAAATCTCTACAGGAAGCGTATATCATATTTAAAAATTTGTATAGCTACATCTATCTGTATATCTATGTATCTATTTATCTGTCCATCCATCCATCTAGCATCTTACCTTCCTAAGTATTACTGTTACTTAGAATTGCAGATAGATATAGATATATAATTATTTAAAGTGCTTGCAAGGCCCGAGCATTGTGTCAATTTTGCTTTGTAATGATGTAACCCAAGGATACCTTCTTGGTTAGTTTTGCTGGTATGTCTGCCCCTACTTCTCCCTGATTTGTGCAGCCACTCCAGAGAAAACTAATATAATATTTGATATCCTTATAAAGAGTCAGGCTCATTGACTATTTAGAAGGCTTAGATCATTCATTTTGTCAAGATTAAAAAATAGGGACTATTGATTACCTACTGTTCTATGTAAAACTGATTATTTGAAGAGCATTGACGATTGTCACTGAAAATCCCTGTGGACATGGAGCTAATAATTCTCCTGGGAGGCTGTCATTCTAAACAGCAACAACAATGGCATCAACTACAATCATTAACAAAGAATGTCTAAAAAGAATGATAATATTAAGAATAAAATGGTTTGGTATTTAAATATTAATAAAACACCTTTACCTACAATATTCACACCTACACTATAGCAGCCCAGTGAAGTAGAGAGGAGAAGCACTATAGACCCCCTTTTTGGATGAAGGCACTCGGGCCAGGGACTCGTCAGCTGTGTGACAGAGTCACCAGGCAAGTCCAGGACTCCTAACGTACCACTTCCATTATTTGCCTTAGTGAATTTTAAATGTCCCCTTCTTTCTACATCCAGATTGTCACTCATGGAAGCTTCCTCTTTTCATGGATTGAATGAACAGAAAAAGGTTTCTTTAAGGATATTTGGTGGTGGTTGTTGCAATTAAAACTTTCCTTGTTTTATTCCTAGTTTGAAAGTTGGGGAAAATGAAATGCAGCCCATTACAGCTTATGAATATTTGGGGGGCAGGCCCATCACATTCACTAAAATCTGCAAGCTCAGGTACATAGAGACAATGAAATTGGTTTGACCATGTTTTCTTTCCTCCGGCCAAAGTGTCACTATTCCAGACCCAACAGAAACCTGGCTGACTTGTGAGTGTGCATTCCTGGCCAAGGAGCAGGATTAGTTGGCAGTGCAACTGTGCACACATGCAATTTTGATGAAGGTATTTAAACTTAAGCATCTCCTGATTTGGATTGAGAAATAGTTTCTCATTCTTGGCTCTACAACTTAGTCTCTGTAATCAATCAGTTTTAGGATACAGAAAGTTTCTTCCACAAAATGTTTTGTTCCCCATGAAAATACTTTAGGTTGCCAAATAAATCAGTGCCCAAAAGACATAGTTTACCAAAACATTTGTTTTATAGATTCCGTGTTTACATATGCAGAAACATGATTATTTTTCTTATTGGCAGGAACATTTCTTTCGGATTTAAAAAACAAAATAAAAACTTTTATCTGAGCTTCTCAAAAGGAAGCAATTGAGAATATTTCAAAGAAGGTGAAGTAGTTAACTTCCTCACTATTACATAGGCTAAGATGCAATGAAATATCAGTGTCGTTAGCTGAGTGGAATCCTAAGCCAACTAGTCTATGTTTATGATTCTAATTAACTAACTTTGCTCTCTCCAAATAGTGCAGAGCAAAGGTCCCCAAATCACTTGCTGAGGAGAAGAAAAGACTTAATATTTCTAAATCATTATAGAAAGCCAAGAGAAACTAACTGCCTGTAGACAGTTGTCTTAATCGAAGAGTTCATCTCTTCCCTGCCTCAAGTTTTACTGAGCAGATGTTCCATTTCTCTCATTTTCCTTATCTTCATGAAATATGATTTAAAACACATCCAGGGGAAAATTTTAAATCTCATGAAGAATAGTGGTTTAGGACCTTTTTCATATCTTCCAGAATATTCTTCTTCAGGCAGGTTCTACCATAGGAGTTCATGTTTGAAAAGGATTGAAAACCCTGAGAATGTGTGTGTCTAAAAATAACTTGTTTGAACAAAATATACAACCTTGGAGACTCCAGGGAGCAAGGTTGTTTGCAGTATAGTTGCTCTGAGTTCTGAAATAATTTTTGTGTCCCCGATCTTTCATTGAATATGGGGAGAAGTTTTGTCAATAATATTAACTCCTTCCTGTATTTTAATTCCAAATTTAGTTAATGACTCAAGTATATTTTACTTGCTTAGGGTACAGCCAGAGGAACATTTGTCCAACATATACTTTCTTCTGCTTTTCTCATTGTTACTGTGATGAAACATTGGAATAAAAAGTAGACACACAGACTCTGAACAAGGTAAGAACCTGGTTCTCAGAATGGTGACTGAGGCCATAGCAGGGCTAGTAGAAAGTGTGGTAATGCAGAACTTGCTCATTCATTCATTCATTCTTTCTTTCTTTCACCTGTAACTGCCACTTAAAACTATTAAATGTACAATACCACTATTTTACAGTTGACAAAATCTGGCTCTTGGCTTGATTCTTAAAATTACTGAAGTTAGAACACTGCTCCTTGGAGGTTCACAAGGTCTAGGTGTCTATATGACTCTTTTTAGGCCGTTCTCTGGTACACTGTAAAATATTGGATGGACATCCAGTTAGACAGGACAATAGACCCCTTTCTACTGCAATCAAACTTTAGCTATTATGTATACTACTGCTTAAGAATAAGTCAAGAGGTCTTCCCAAAGCTGAGAAGAGCACCAAGTCAGTGTAAGAATGGGCTGCTGTCATAGATGCAGGCTAGATTAGTTCCACACATCCAAAAGCAATTTGTGGAAGACAGACATTGATGGGGGTGGGGGGTCAAGAATTGGAGGTCCTGTTCAAGATTTGTAAGATCGGTTTGCCTCCTGATACCCTCACAGAACAGGCCTGTCCCTTCCTACCCACATCGCTGTTCTTCCAAGCGAGACAGTGGAGCTCAGTTATTAAGAACCTGGGCCATGGAGTTAGAAAGGCCTGAGTTTCATTAATTCTCAGGCTCTGCCACTTACTAATTGTATTGGCTTGGATATGTTACTTTAATTTTCTAGGCTTTATTGTTCTAATATGTAAAATGGGATAATAATAGTAACTGCCTTCAGTGTCATTATGATCAAGCAATTAACAAGGTACCAGCATAAATATGCTCAAAAATGTTTATTATAGTATTACTATAAAATTTTCATAATCCAAGTATAAAATAATACAAAAATTGAATGGAAATATTTATTTACCTCTTATATCTTCAAAGGTAAATACATATATATACAAGGGGGGGTGAGAAAAACCAAATTAAATTTATTAATAAAAAATGTGTATTTATTCTTACATGTTTAAACTTAAGTCACCTTCGAAGTACTCTCTGTTTGATGCAGTACACCTATTGAAACACTTTTTCTAATACTTAAAACAGTTTCTGAATTCATCAATTTTGATGCCTTAGTTCTTCTGCTTTTTGTTTCACCTATTTCACTTTGGCAAAACGTTTCCCTTTGAGGACTTTTTTTTTATCCAGAGAAACAAGACAAAGCCTGGGGAGAAATCAGGTGAATAGTGAGGGTCATGCAGTTTTGGGTCAAAAACTACTGAATACTCAGGGTGGTGTGGGCAGATGCATTGTCATGCCAAATGTTGTTCATGTACATCACCCATCACGAAATGGGCAAACATGTTGAAAGAGTCTCCAAGAAAATTCACTGAAGCTGAACGCAGCCTCTCACAACAGCACCAGCTGCTACATGGATGCAGATGGTTCCTAGAACACTCACATGGCAGGAGAAGCCTGTACTACAAGGTTCGCCCTCCAGTTTTTATTGGGTCCCCCATGTGTATATACCTGGGTATATATGGGGGCTGTCCGGAAAAAACCCAGCCATAGATACCTCTGTTTTTCATATTACATGGCTGGATACTTCCTGGACAGCCCTCATATATCTACATATCCATATATACACATATATGAATAATTTTTAAAATAGAAGTATCTTTATTGTTACTTCTAATAAGCAATCAGTACAGTGAAATTTCAATAATACAGAGAAAGCGATGTATATGATGCCTACTCAGAGACCAGGCATAAACAAGAAGATAGTTCCCATCCTTGCAGAGGAGACTTGGGCCTTGGTCTCTCTGCCTGCATACTGCAGCTGTCACCTCACAAACAGGAGGGACCTCTGGGGGGATGTGCAGAATAAGACCTGGGTGGATTTACCCCAGAGTACAGAGGCTGTTTCATTATGATCAAGTGTAAGGCCTGTTTGAGTAACCCGCATTGGGCCAGACCCCATTTTCTCACAACTGCATGCCCTTTCAGAGCATTGTGTGAGGATTCTTGTTTTAAGGCTCCACACAACACTCTGCCGTATGTGGCATGTAGATTAGCAAGAAAACTCTAGATTAAAGAACTGACAGAAAGCCATTGCCTAGGATGCTGGACAACATCAGAATGTTTACAGTATTGCCATCGAAGATTTCACTAGTCAAAAATTCAAGGAATTCCTTTTCCCCCAAAGTTTTCACCATATATCATAATTGAATCTCGCAGACTGTCTCCGTCTCTTCCATTTATGTGTTTGCACCCCCTCCCCTGCCCATGGAAAAGCCACACACGGTGGAGTGTAGAAACTATTTGAAAGAAGGTTTTGGGAAAGGACGCACCTCTCTAATTGTGTGCTAGAAGTGGCTTCTCTAGGTTGCAGAGGGAAAAGCTAGTTTCACTGCCTCCTTCGCACAGAGCCTGTAAGTAAATAGAGGGACAGCTCAGTGTGGCCACCATTCTGCTTGTCGTGACGCTAAGGTTTCTTATGTAGGAACGGTGGGACTTGTGTTGAAGTAGAAAAATCCCAAATGAGAGCACAACCACGGCAGTGCACACCTTACACATACTAGCTATCCACTGCATGTTGATTGAATAGACTAGTGAGTAATGAATGATTCAGGGCATCTTGTCTCAGCTTTATTTTTCAAGTTTAAGTCCTTCATCTGTGTGGACCGGATCAGAGTTATACAAACTGTTTGCAGGGTGAGAAAGCTCTCTGTCCCCATTCCACGTGTTGGTAGATACAGAGAGGCTGATTGGCCAAGCCCTTATCCTCATGACGCTCCCCAACCATGCTGTTCATCCTGGCACTGAATGCTCAACCCCCATGATACGTGGACATTCCTCTGGGTATCTGAGTTCAGACAGGAGCCTGGCCAGCTGTTGAGAAAGCAACGATTGTTGGCAATGAGGAAGGAGGAAGACAGAAAAGAGAGCATGTTTTTTCTCCCCGGGGGCAAGGTCTTCAGGAGGCAGACATCGTGTAGGGCCTAAGTCCAGAGCGTCGTGACTCGGCACAGGGCTGAAGGCCCAGCAGGAAGCTGAGGCAGCCGGCCAGGCCATGTGGACCAGGCCCAGGATCCAGAGGAGAGGAGAGGACTACCATTTGGTCAGGCCCCAGGTACCCAGCACTCACACCAGGCACCCCAGATTCTGAATTTGTGGCTAACCAGCTATTTTCAGACCCCGCCTGCCAGTATAGCCAGGACTCCTCACACACTGCCTGCTTTGGTTCAGGAAGTAGGTGGGGTTTTCGGGGGGTGGGAACACACAGCTGAGCAGGAGGAGGGAACCCAGCTCTGACACAGAATGGCATCCCTTCTGTGGAGCTGATTTCAAGTGCTATTTCCAGAAAGTCCATTTGAGGGCAGCTGTGCGGCCTGAGAGGTAGAGGTGAAATAAAATGATACTTTCTTCGGGGGGATAACAGCGCAGGCTACATGGAGACTTGAAAAATCACCTGCTCGGGATGTGTGTCAGCACATCCCCCACCCCCTTAGAAAAGGAAAAGAAAGATATAACATGCAGAGGGTTTATACAAAATACTATTACTATTTTATTTCGGACCCAGGACAAGCCCAGTTACAGCAGATCATGTGTTAGTTTAATTGAGTCTGAAACACAATTGGAGCTACCCGGACAAAGTACAAGAAATTAATAAACATGTAGACACAAAACAAGATTTTAAACTTCAACCATGACTTTGATCATTGTACATTAAATCTCACCCAAAGTAAAGAGCCCACAATCCAGAGGCAGCTGGAGGAATTCTTCCATTCTGCAAGGACAACAGATGTACAAGACGAGTCACCTTACAGGTGACTTAGGCCACTGGGGACCTTTCCCAAACTGGGCAGCTACTTTAATGGAGCCAGTGAGCACAGGTGCGAGGATGTCCTGAGGATGGGACTTCATTTGATTCCTAACTGGCTGACATGTGTGCCTAAAGCTAACACCCTCAGACACTAAGCTGCCTCTGAGAGGTAGTGGGGCAAGCTGAGGGAGATTTGGGGTCTGCAGAGCTTTCCCCAGTGTCCTTTAGGGGCATCAAGGCAGAGGCGACCTGAGGCCAGGAGTGCGGCACCCTGAGCCTGGGTAGAGTAAACAGCTACTCGTCTTTTCTATTTCTCTTGGCATTGGTCAGCTCAGGCTGCCATAACAAGATACCATGGACTGGGCGGCTTCCACCACATACATGTTTTTCCCACAGTTGTAGAGGCTGAAAGTCCACGATCAAGGTGCTGGCAGATTCAGCTTCTGGTGAGAGCTTTGTTCTGGGCGAGCAGATACCCACCTTCTCCTGTGTCCTCAGGTGGCCTTTCCTCTGCACGCCTGTGGAGAAAGGTGTCTGGTGTCTCTCCCTCTTCTCCTGAGGACATCAGTCCTATTGGGTTAGAGCCCCATTCTTGTGACCTCTTTTAACATTAATTACCTCCTTAAAGGCCCTATTTTCAAATACAGTCACATTGGGGACTTCAGTCTATATATGAATGGATGCAGGGCTGGGCGATTCAATCCGTAATATTTTCCAAAAGATTTTATTTTTGTAAAGGTCATTGGGAGATGACAGCATGGCATACTAGAACTTAATTCTAATGGAATAAATCCCCGGGTGGAACTTGAAGGCAAACGACAGTAATGATTTATGTGTGTATTTATATTTTCTTCAAAGTGCCATCATATAGATTTTTTTATTTTACTTTTATGATAACCACGAGAGGTAAATTGGAAAAATGTTATTATCCCTGTTTGGCAAGCAAGAACCCTTAGTGGGTGATAGGGAGGGTGTCAAGCAGCTCACCTTATAAGTCTGAGAGGTCAGAGGAGCTGGGGTCTCCACGCAAACCCGGCCGGTAACATTTCATGGCCTTGTCTCCATCACTTGTCTTTCCTGTGCAAGCTGCCAGGAACACATTTTTCAGATGTCCCACAATGACGCAGCAGGACAAATATCTATAGCAATCCCAGGCACCGGCAGTTATTTAAAATAAGTGATATGAAGTCATGCCCCAGAAGGCTGAGGCTCTGTAAGTTATTTCATTCTTGGTATAATTTCATTCTCAAACTATTTTCTGGGCACAGTTCCTCAAGTAAATGGAGCAAAAACACCCTGGAGGAAGATGAGAACTCTTGGGTAAGATCTATTGTGTTTCTTAAAGTAAAAATGAGCAAAGTTCAGACAGAAATAGGAAAATCGAGCACCTGGGGTGAGGAGGGACGGTTTCTCATGTGGAGTCCGTGGGTGATCGGCACCCTATCAGGGCCAATGCCAATCAGGTATCGTTAGGACGATTCCCGAAGACGGGTGCAGCCTCTTTGGGATTTTAGGGGAGGTGCAGCTATGAAAACAGCTGAGGATTTTCTAAGCTCAAATCAGCCTCATTGGCCCTTCCCTCCTCCTCTTTCCCCCCTCACTTCCTTGATAACGGAGCAGGACTTACAGATAAACACGCGTGGACTCCGGAGTAAAGCAGACGAGGGAGGTAAACCAGTAGTTCTCCGGACGCGCCTTGCAGGGCAGCAGGAGGTTTATTTCGGTTGCCGGCGATCCCAGGTCACAGCCCTGCAGATTCTGCTCTGTGATCCTGGGCTGGACGTGTATGCTCTTCGCAGTGTGGTCCTATTCCCTTTCCTTGTCCTTTGCTTCGTTTTGCTTTGCTTTTATTCTCCTGCACTTCACGAGACTATACGGCAAACTGCCAGCTCAGGGATGGTTTCCTAACCTAAACCTGTGGGGTACTGAAATACTGTCACTTCACTGGATGGCTTTGGTCTATTAGAAGTACATGCTGACCTGAATTCAGTCCTGTGTGCATACATAGCTATACATTGGCCCCGGGTGGAGAAATCCATGGAAAGAAGAGTTGGACTGTATTCTAAACTCATGGTTTAGTTACTCTTTAATTAATAGCATCACCAGACCTACAATGTTTTTGGCAATTGTATTCCACATAAATTGCCACTCTACCTATAGGTCTGCTCAAAACTGGTCCCCCTGGATCACCTGGCTAAGTGGTACGTGTAGTAGAGCTCCGGGAAGGCGAGCTGAATGAAAATACACGCTGCTGGGTGTCTGCTGAGATGGGTCCCTCCCTAGCTAGCTGTCGTGTAGTCACTACCTGGCATCACGCTCACATCACATCTGCCGGGTGGACGTTATCGTCCCTGTTTCACCAAACAGAACCCCGAAGCTGAGATGGGCCAAACATCGTGCTCACGATTAGTCGGCGGCAGAGCCAGGACTGGAATCGGGGACCCGTGTGCCCTCTAACGCCTGTCACGTCGACCAGCCCTTAAAGGTGTCCGCAGACATGCGCATTACCTTCCAGAGCAGTAGTGACTGGCCTGTAGGGTCATTTCCCCGAGGGGATCTTAACGTCCCAACAGCTTTGGGCAAGCGGTTTGTTCACACCAACTCCATCAACTGCTTTTGAATTACGTGTAACCTTTGTTCACAGTTCTTACCATGCAAATGAGGTAATTAATCTGTAAAAGGCTTGGAAAAGCAGGTTTTAATTAAAATTTCAGACAACTGTGTGCTGCGGCAGTGCTCTGTCCTTACCCGGGAGCACGTGATCTGGGGGCACGGCTGCCCTGCAACTGCTCTGACAGCAGAATGAAGCCCGTTATCAACCCTGAGAAAACTCGCTGTTCATTACAGGAAGATTACAGATTGATTCTATCTGTCCTACAACATACATAAAAAAAAACAAACCATTGTAAAATAACTTATTACACACACACATAACAATATCGATGTAATGCAAAGAAAGAAAAAGGGAAGAAAATTACCCACAATCCTGACTCATTTTTAAAATATCTATTTTCATTTCCCTCTGTTCCCTTCCACTCCTGCTCCATAAATGTAATTTCTGCAGTGTTAAAATCTAGCAGAGCTATAATTTTGTATTCTACTTATGCTTTTTTCAATAAACGTTAGAGCGGACTTTTTGCACATTGTTTCACAGTCTCCCGCTGCTGCAGCTACGGAATGGCAGGGCTGCGGGCAGTGTCCAGGCCCCAGGAGGGTAATGTGAACGGCTCTTGGGAGAAGCACTTGCTTCTTTTGCTTCCCACTATGTTTTGGTATCTCCATGTTGAGAAATGTGGCAATAGTTCATTCATTTTAACAGTTGTGAGGTAATTCAAAGTATGAACATACCACCTTTATCCAGGGAAGTGTCTGAGCAGATGGATAGGGATGACTGTGCCAGGTGAGTGAGTCAATACTCCACACCTGGAGTAAAGGATCAGCTTCTGGTGTGTTTGAAAGCTCTCTGCACGGGGAAACGGGGTGGGGGTACCCAGCAAGCGAGCCAGGTTGCGTCTGGTGTGAGGTAGGCATCTGATCTTATTGTACTTTTCCGTATAGACAGTTGCACATCACCCAGGTCTGTCATATGGTAGGTTTCCCTAACATATCGGAGCTCTTCGCTCTGTTCTACTGGTCCTTTGTCCATTCAAGCTCCAAAACCACGCTGTCTTTATTACTAGAGCTTTATAATAAGCCTTAAGATCTGGCACAAAATGTCTCTCAACTTTGTTTCTCAAAATTATCTTAGCTTTTTAAAATTTGTTTTTGATTCTTTATTCTTCTATATTAGTTTAGGGTCGTACAAATATTCTCATACCTCCTACTTCTTTACCTTTCTTCGTAAATTGCCTAGGAGTCCCTGTTTAATATTGAATAAAATGATCAATAATGAACAAACACTCTCATGTTGAGACTGCTTGTACAATTTCAACATTGGATGTAGTATATGATGTAAAATTTTAGTAAATACTATCAGGTTGAAGACTTTTTTTCTATTTTAGTTTTTTTATTCTTTTTTTTCTTCTATTTTAGTTTCCTTATTCTTTCTTCAATCAAGCATGGGCATTGAATGGTATTGAATGTCATTTACTTATGTATTATGATTATGAAATTTTGCTTTTAATCTCTATTAATATATTTTTAAGTTTATTATAGTTTCATAATTAGGCATTGAGCTCACAAAAGCAGAGGTGAAACAATGCAGTTTCACAATTGAAGAAACTGATCATCAACTGGTATAGTTCTTATGTCTCCTGAGTTGTTTTATAACCTGTTGGAGAAGAAAAAACATTGTAAATACTTACATTACTCAAAATATTGGATTGAAATAATTTAGGATGAGAAAAAAGTTATCATTTAAAATGGCCTAGGGATGACAATATTTCTTGTAAGGAGAGATTCCTAATAATTGGCATGGGAAAAGGCAGCTCTCCAATTATATTTGTCTTATCACTTATCATACTTGATGACCAATCATCACCACAGTGAGTCACTATTTCTAATAGTAAGATATAATATCACTCAGGTGTGTTAAGACCATGAAATATTGAAGATCACAGTTTTTAATGAAACAGGGATAATAGCCAAAATTAAATGTGCAATAATAAAAAAAAAAAAGGCTCCCAATAGTGAACCAAAAAATAGGTATCTATACATGTTATCTATGCTTGTACTAACATTTACAAAACTTAAATTCTGCATGTTGCTAATAAAATCTATACAAGGATCCCCCAAAGAAATGACTTGCTAAAGACTTTCAAACCATCTACCTAGAGACACAGTTAGACAAATGTCCAGTGGAAACGTCTGTCATGATGAGCAGGAGTGTGAGAACGTTTAACACAACATGCAGTATTTTCTACTGTGTCTGTAGAGGAGCCTGTAGCGATAATGCCTACTCTTATAACTTTCTTTGATCCTAATTGAGGGTCTACCAGACTTGCTGCTAACTTCCAAGATATTTATAGCTAGTAAGAGTATTGTTACCCATCAACATCTACAAACACCTTTGTGAGTTTCTATGTGAGAACGTTGAGAGATTAAAATTACTCTTTGATTTGAAACACAATTCTAGCCCTTCCCATGTGGCCTTCATAGTAGAGATGAGACAGTAAATGCCAGCAAAACTGAGACAGGCAGAAGTTATGACCACAAGTAACATGTTTCTGCT
The DNA here is from genome assembly GCA_004026885.1 of Lyroderma lyra. Taxonomy (NCBI): domain Eukaryota; kingdom Metazoa; phylum Chordata; class Mammalia; order Chiroptera; family Megadermatidae; genus Lyroderma; species Lyroderma lyra. Next base: position 53,230 of record PVJL010005874.1, read on the forward strand.
CGGGCTTTCAAATGTCCTTGGCAAAGAGCCTTTACTCTTCTCACCTTTGGTACTAATCTCCAGAAGGCCACAGTCGTAGAAACAAAACCACCCAGACAAGAGTGGACATGCTGTATTTAATATTTAGATATCAAAAAGGCCATGGCTTCCAAACCAAAATTGTCATATATAATCTAATCAGGATAATTGAGTTCAAGGGCCCATAAGAAAAATATTTGAAGCTGAAACCAATCTGAAAAAACAAGTGATTTTAAATACTTGTGCTCTGGTGAGAGGATAGCTTTGTTATTGAGTTTTAGTTCTTTTGTTCTCTTTGTTCTGAACTTTTAACTTCCTCACTATCCTTGATTTAAATGGTGAGCACTTTAGTGAAGTGTCTTACTTTTCACAGCATATAAAGTACTATGCAAACTTACATAAGAAAGTGTATACATCTATTTCTGAGGGTTAAACCGAGGGCAATTTTTCGAAATGTTTTAAGTGTCCATTCCCATCCTGTGGTTATTAAATAGAAACAGTCTTATACAGGAACATTTCCCACTGAACACTAAATGCACTTGAAAAAACATTATATAAACATAAATAGTAACTGAAGGACACACTAACTTAACAACATGGACACAATGAAGATTCATCTATTCCACATAATGGTTGCAAATACCAACATGAAAAAGTACAGCAGCTACTGTCTGGAGTTGTAGTGGTTTTTCTGCCATTGCTTTTCATTAAAATATTTTTATTTAATGTAAAGTAAGAAAAATAAAAATAAACATTGTTCATTGCTGAAAATGTTAACATTTTATTTCATTTACTTCCAGTTTTTGTTGTTGTTTGTTTTAAGAAAGAAAGCACTACGAATACCATGAAAACACATTCTAACTCCCTCTTCTCAACTTCTGATCTCTCAGTCAACGTTGCTTCTCTCCTGCCCTTTTCTTTTGGCTTCTTCTCCTAAAAGGTGGGGTGGAGTGTGGGCAAGGGCTTTCTCTGGTACATGAATAACGAAAGACATTCAGTAAGAGTTGAGTCAGAGAATATATTTGTTAAGAGAAGAGGTGCAGGTGTAGAAGGGGAAAGAGCTTTTTTACAAACAAAATAGGTTTTCTTTTGCTTTCCCTTTATGCTTTCCTATTTTTATGTTATCATTTTCTAAGGCTCCAAGCCATGTGTGTGGTTCTTTAAATAAATCTCACAAGATAAAAGCCAAGTACATCAAAATCACGAAGCATTGATGCCTGTCTGTAAAATATAATCACACGCTAATCATGGAGTATAGATTTGCTTTCTTCCCCAGGGCAAGACGCTCCCTGGCACCTGTGGAGGTGAGCCCTGGCATGAATGATCTGTTTTTGACAGTCTTTTCATACATGAAAGCTCACTGACAAGTCACCTAACCACAGAATTTAGTAATCTCCATTGGCATTTGTGTTGGCTGTGAAATTGTACATCCAGAAGACTGAGAGGTGCTCCCTCCACCACACCCAAGGTCATTGCTGTCCTGAAGAGTCTAACTCCACTGTCTAATATAGTATCACTTACCACATATGGGTATTAAAATTAAAATTAATTAAAATTAAAAATCCAGTTCCTCAGTCACATTAGTTACATTTCAAGTGCTCAGTAGCCATGTGTGACCAGTGGCGACCACATCGGACAGAACAGACGTAGAACATTTCCACTGTTGTGGAAAATTCTGCTAGACAGCAATGATCCACGAAGAAGCAGCTGGTGACATTGTGCTCCACGTGACTGAGTAAGAGTCCTCTTCACGCACAGTCCTTGGAAGTGGGTAGGTCAGGGTAGCAGCTATCCTTCTAGACTCTGGGGCCTTCTGTGGTTGAGAACAAGAGAAAGATGAGCTCTTTGCTGCTAAATATATCTGATATTCTAACACATAATCTCTCACCTGAGATTAAAAATATAAAGGACTAGCACAATACTTGGCACATAGTAGGTGCTCAACAAGGGTTAGCGCCTGTATTTACAGGTCTCAGTTGGGAGACAGAATCCACATCAGTTATAGGAACATGGAGAACCTAATATAAAGAGTCATTAACAAGGTATAAATTTGTTAACCAAGCAAAATAAGAGATAATGGAGACAGCAACTCCAAGTAGTTTTTACTGCTGAGATTGAGAGAACAATGATAGAGATTGGAGTTACTAAAACTTAGAGACTTAGAGGAGGGGAGTTTGATGAGAGATAGATGGAAAGCAGATCGGGGAGTACCGACATGAGGAGGAGAATCAGAGCTCAAGGACTGAGAAACACGGAAGGAGGCTGACGGCTAACTTGGCTAAATGACTAGAACACTTTTTACAACATGGATGGTAAAATGTAATTTTATGTTTACAGTTCTGGGTGTAAATCCCTATGCTATTGGTAAGTTTACTACTAATGATGTTTTGTGGGTGGGAGTTGTTTGTTTATTTTGGTGAAAATTAAAGAGTTTGTATATGTGGATCAACAACAATTTTTCTTTTTGTCCCCTCAATCCTTGACTTGTGCTTAATTCTTGGGATATTTTTTGGTGAGAGGTAGGGCATAAGCTATGAAATATAGGAAGGACTGGAAGGGTGGTGGGAAACCTCATGTCATTTATTCATAGGACAGAACTAGGAACCATCTGAGAGGAAGTCAGCCCAAGGGCAGGAGTCAAGCTAATCCAAATAATAGCCTTTTGTTGTCAGGGCCGTGTGTGTGTGTGTGTGTGTGTGTGTGTGTGTGTGTGTGTACACATGCGTGCACGTGCATGCAGGAGTACATGCAGGCATGCATCTATGAATGTTTGTAGGTAGAATGCCATTTTAAATAAAATAATATAGCTATTCTTTATGAAGCACCTAATACTTTATTTAATCTTCACCTCAACTCTATTATACATATGTATGTGTAATATATAAAATAAAATATATATCCCCAAAGTCATCCAGTTAGGAAGTAAATTTCAGTCAACCCAGATATGCATGATTCCAAAGAGACACTTGCATTGCAACACCTGCATGATGATGTCTGTCTTTTGGATTTGCACTTGCAGGTGAGAGCCAGGACTAGCAAATGATGTGTTATGATGATATAACATGGCCTCGTTTAAAACCCCAACGGTGTGGTCTCAAATAGTTCATTTACCTTACAAATCCTTTTTCCTACCCATTATAGAACAAGATCTTGTTTAAAAATACGAATAACAGTATCAACAACTTGGCTTAAAAATAGCAACAATAACCAAATGAACAAACCAGTCTTTCCTGTGTCAATTGACTGCTGTGGTAGATACTTGGCCCTCGTCACCTCCCAGGCCATTTTCTGCTGTAGGCTTGGAAACTGAACTTCACTGTGTCCTTGGAACAATTCTGCCCTCCTACCTGGAGATTTTTCCTCTTCCAGCTGACCATATGGTGGCTGTTTGGTTGGCCTGCTACTGTCGTCCTCTGCACATGGCCATTAAAGCAGTGATCTTGCAAAGGGACAGCAAGGGGTTCTTTTTATACTTCTCTTCCCATCTAGTGAGCATTTGGTTATATTATATATTATATTACATATAGTATGTGTAGTTTGGCTATATTATATATCAATATCTATATCTATCTGTATAGATACATGTATACATATATGCTGAGAAGACATCTTAAAAATCATTTTAAATGATTTTTATAAATAAGGAGTCTACTTGTACTTCAAATACATGAAACTCCTTTTTCCTTCTATAATCTGCATGAGGAAAATAATTCTGAAATAAAGAGAAACAAATTGATTTATGTTTTCAAATAGATATTGAGTTCTGAGGCTCATAGTTATCTTTTTTATTCAGCAAACATTGATTAGACACCTGCTATGATAATGAATTATTAAATTTCTTCCATGTGACAGGCACTTTGCATTTGCTACCTCTATTCCTCAAAAGAACTATATGAAGATGATAATGTTATTCTTATTTTATAGATTAAGAAACTGAGTCACACATAATTTATGTAATGCATTTAATATAGTACAATTAGCAAGAAGCAGATACCACATTTAAACTGCTGCTACCTGGATGACTGCAGATATAATATCCTTCCCACTCTGCCTGGCAGTCTTGCTTTTGTCAGGTACCATGTAAGGTGGGTCACAAAGATGAACACGTCTTCAAAGTCGATTGACTAGATGTACCATTTTAAATGGGACAGAAAACAATGGTACTAGCCTGTTGCAAACAGTACGTCTGGTCAGCCTACCTCAAAGGACACACAATCAGGTGGGAAAGGTAGAACATGGAAACCCCCATTGTTATATTTTCTACTTTGTTGATTCAGGGTCTTCTTGCGTAGTACTGCAGAGGATCCGCTGAGAAAGACACACTATGTGCCTTTACCAACCCTACCTTTCCCTTTCCGAAGAGACAGCCCAAACAAACTAGCAGAAGTGGTGCATGGGAAATACTAAAAGATAAACTTCTGTTCCACTCTCAAGCCTTAAGTATTTGTTTTCAAATGAAATCTTGCCCCACCACTCCTTCCCGGAGATTTGTTAAATGCAATGTGTAGCGTAGAGGATAAGCGAATGAGGGTGACAGAGAACCAACACGCTGACCTGCTCTGGAGATCGTCATAGAGCAGGGGATCTTTTCCTTTGGCCAGTGCCCAAGGTGAAACCAGGGTGAAGACTGAGAGAGGCACAGGATCAGCTCTCAGGATGGAGGAAGAAAAGCAAAAGCAAGTCACACCATGCATACAACAGATGATTCTAACTGAGGGTCCGAACGCTGCAAGCCACATCCTATCCTTCCCTGGGTTGGAAGCACGCCCTTGGATGAAAGCTGTGAAACATCTCTTCTCCACCAGAGGGGTCGTGGGTTACCCCTGCACTGATACTTTCACTTGAGAGGTGTTATGCTGAGTTAAGGAGAAGCTCAGGATGACAGATGTCGGCCATCTTTGGACATGGCTTCTCTTGAGGATGCTTCTTATATTGATTTGCCAAGATTTGCTGTGGTGTCCTGGAGACATATATCTCAATTAAATTAAACTACATGTCTTTCCAATTGAATTTTTAAGTTATTTTTTAAAGTTAGGTGTGATTTACAGTGTTCTGGACCCTGCACAAGCATATTGCTCATATAATGTCAGTGATTCTCCACAAGGTCTCTATGAGGGTGTTACTACCACGGTCCTCATGTTACAGATGCAGAAATGGAAGGTTTTTTGTTTGTTTGTTTGTTTGTTTTTTAAATTTATTTTTATTGTTAGACTTATTGGGGTGACATCTGTTAGCAAGGATTACATAGGTTTCAGGCTTACAATTCTACAGTGCATTGTCAGCTTGTTGAATAATAAGTTCACCACCCAGTGTGAGTTCTATTTCCCTCACCTTATATTTAGCTTCCCCCCCACCCCCCCGCCTCCACAAGGTCTCCATGAGGGTGTTACTACCACGGCCTCACGTTACAGATGCAGAAATGGAAGTTTTAGGTAACTTGCTGCAAGCCACCCTAATTGTAAGTGGTCGAGTCAGGACCACTTTATCTACATTTGTAGCTCATCTTCGTGATATAAATGATCAGGATTCTGTGAGTAACAGTTTAAGCCTCTCACTAGATTGCAAGCTTCTATTCATGTTTCTATTTTCTGAAGCATCTTTCAGAATATGAGCACCTAGTAAGAACTCAGCAAGTTTTATTTTATAATTCATAAATATAAATGAAAGAATAGATAAGTAAGTTATTGCTATCATCATTATTAATGTCTATTTATTAATAATATAATAGGAAAAGTCAGATTCCTAGCAACTATGGTGAATTATATATCATGATATATAGACCTAGAAATATTGATTAACTGTGTCCCATTATTTCTCTAAAAGTGAAGAGAAAAAGCAAGGTGGGAGTCTATATAGCAAATAACAGCAGCTTGACACTCTAAGATGTTACTGGATTTGCAAGAGAGCTATCCCAATATATCTTAATGTTTTAAAACTTGGTCAGTCAGAATTAATTAAAACAATGAACCCTGTACTCACAGGACCTAAATGATAATTGTGCAGTATTATATCTTACTATATTGTAGAAAATATGTATTGGTGACATGAGAGGCTTACATACTTGTTGTTATGCCTGTAATTAGTTGTGAAAGTTGTATCATGACACTACATTTTGGGAATTACCTAAACATTAAATTGCAAATATATTTTAAAGAAAAGAATTACCCAATGTTTAAGGAAGTTAGTAGAATTATACACATGTACACACATATGAAAGTTAGTGCAAGGGCATATACAGTATTTTTGGGTGTATTAAGATAATACTTTTATCTAAAATTATTTGACCAAAAATGTTGGGTCATCTTATACACAACAGTAACCGGTTGAGAGAGTTTCTGAATGTTGGGTTAGAAACTCTTATACCTGGGAGAGTATTATACACGGAAAAGTGTGTGTGTGTGTGTGTGTGTGTGTATTTATATAATGAAAGAAATTATTTGCAGATATTTTTAAAGTATGAATTTGGTGCCTGAATCTGATCTATGTATTTCCAAGGGAGAGGGGATTAAGGAGGCAGAACAGCTTAACTTCTACATTTAAGGTATTAGCAAAGAAGTTCTTTGAATGAAAAAACAAGCACATGTGTACCTGAGGATTCTGAGCCCACCTGTGCACTACATACAGGTTAGTTACTGTCTTGTGAAAAACATTTAGTATTTCTCTAAATTTATAAGGAATATATTAGATAATAAGAATTAAAATAAAGGCTATCTGACATGCAGGATTCAATTTGGGATGTCTGAGGGGCGGCTCCAAAATAGGCAGTCACCTTCTATAGGTGACTAAAATGGAGATGTCCCATAAATATTAAGACATGATGCAAAATCACAAAAGCACACACTCCAAAGGAGGCTGATTCTCACATGGTCAACTCTGTACAGTAGTCCCCAGAGCTATTACAGTAGCAGAAGAGATTGATGTATTTACTGATAGCTACTTTTCCTCCCGAGCTTTGACTGGTAGTTCAAGCAGTTTTGGATAATTGATTGATAGGGCTGCTCTAACAGGTTTTACTATTTGCAAAATAAAAAGTGAAAAAAAAAGGACTCTTTAATAAATAGGTACAGTTTTGAAACTATTTGGTTAAATCAATTCATTATCCACTTTGGAATCATTTTGCTACTTATTTTATGTCTTCTTTTTGCTTGCAAGAATAAAACTTTCCTATCCTCCTAGGAAAGTACTGATTTTTTTTCTTTTTGCCACCCAACACTGGTGTTAAACCCCTTCCAAATAAGCAATCACATCAGTGTACCATAACTCTGTTTCTGAGAGTCAGCCGATTAGGGGGAGCCCCAGCTTCTGAAAGTCAATCAGCACCAGCTGTACCCCCTGAACAAGATTCTGGTCTCCAAAGGCCAGCAAACCTCTAACCAGTCTCTAATGTTAGTCCACCTACCCTGGACTCCCTACTTCTCAGCATCCTATATTTGATCAGCGGCTTATTTTGATAAACTATGGCCTATAAGCACAGCCCTTCTGTCCCTAGCAAGCAGCAAATTCAGCCTGTTTCTGATACTGCAGTGGGGGTCTGCCTCTTCCTCCATTTGTTGACAGCAATGGACTTTCCTAATAATAGGCTGCAGGAAAAAGACTGCTTATCCACCAAAATTTGGTCCTGGCACGAGACTTGTCTCAACATTAAACTAACCCTAGAACACAGCGTCCCTCTTAATTCACTGTTTACTAGTCTTTATTCTTTTTCTCTTTCCAGAAAAAGAGATGCATGTACTACGAATGGTTTGGGAGGTCATTTTGCTGGTCTACAGATAAACTTAAATATTTGCGTGTGTGTGCCTGTGCGTGTGTGTCTGCAATTTTTAACATGTATTTGAAAACGTAAAAGTAGCATGTAAAATCAGTGATTTCAGGAATATTATTGCTTAAGTCAAAGCTAATATAAGATGTAAATTTAAAAACTGAATCAATTTAAAGAAAACTGCTGAATAAACAGAACAAAGATGGTTGATAGAGTAACGACAATCACCTTGGCATACAAATGTGTGTGGTTTGGGAAGCACTGCAGCACGTGTTATAAGGTGTTTGGGGGAAGAAACTAGCCCACGGCTTGGGCCTCGCACCATGTCTAGCACATGGAATGTTCTGGGTAAGTGTTTGGGAACTGAACGAGTAGAAGTCCAACAAGCCTAAGAGTAATCAGCAACCATGATGGCACCAACAACTGTAGTATCAGGTAGTGACGGTCACAGGAGATAGGGTAAATACATAGCTTAGTACGACGTCCTTCAAGAAGAGAAGTCACATTAGGTGGTGAACTTATTATACAACAAGGTGACAGTGCACTGTAGAATTGTATGCCTGAAACCCATGTAATCCTTGCTAACAGATGTCACCCCAATAAGTCTAACAATAAAAATGAATTTAAAAAATAAATAAATAAATAAAAGGCATGTACGGAAAAAAAAAAAAAGAAAAGAAGACTTTCTAGAATATTCATGCCTAGACTAGAATTCTCATTCAGACGTCTCTGAAAAGCCTTAACATTCATCTTCATTACTCATTTGACATTTAGGCATATTCTCTTTTATATTAACAGAAAGAACTTACAATTGTTTGGCATTTCAGTTCAGAAAACACTTTCACATAAATTATTGATTAGATTGTTTTAGCAAGTCAACGGGACAGACAGGGCACGCCTTCCTATTCTATGAGAAAACGAGGGGTCGTGGAGGTTAAACGACTTGCTCACCTCGAACAAATATTTATTAGACCCTTACCCTGGGCGAGGCTCAAGTGGGGGGAAGTTCCACAGGAAGCTCATTGGGTCTTGGCTTTTCAGTTTCCATGGGGTGCTTAGGTGTTGGGTATATCTAAATCCTGGGCTTGCTTCATGTCATAATTTTTTTGATCATATGCTAAAATTAGGATTAAAACTTTTAACTCTCTAGAACTATTTCAAATGTAGGGCAAAACCTACGTGTTTTGGGAAAGCAGTTTAAATAACAGGAGAACCAATATCTTAACTCTTATATGTAGATAATACTTTTCCTTTTATTCTTATTTTGTTTGGGTTTTATTTTAGGAATTGTTGAATTTTATTGAATGCTTTTTCAGTTACAATTTCTATATCTATACTGTTGGTTTCTTCAATTTCTTAATACAGTGAATTATGCTGATAGATTTCTTGATCTGGGGTGGCGTTTAAAATCTCAGAACAAACATTTTTAGTTAGTGTAGCTTTCGACACCCTCTACACTGTTAGGTTCTATCTTAATTATAATTTTTTTTTTTTTACAATTAGCAAAGAAGTTACTTTTTTATTTAAAGTAATGCATATAAATAAAAAAGACACTAAATAAAAATTGTTCCTTTTGACTATAACAGTTCCTCAGACTTTCCTTGTTTTTGATAATTGATTATAATTTTTTACTCATATTTGTAGTGAGGTTGCTCTGTGGATTTGTTGTCTCATACTATTTGTAACAGGTTTGGTCTTAAAATGATGATGTCATTTGCAATGACTTGAGCAGCCCACCACACTTAGCTAAGAGCTGCACAGTAGAAGGTGAACTCCTTAAGGACAGGGACCTCGCTTTGTTTAATGTTGCATTCCAGACCCTGTCGCAGGGACTGCCATGTGTTAAGCACTTCAGGACTGTTTGTCTGAGGTAGTGAAGAAGGCCAGGAGGAAGAAGAAACAGGAGGGAGAGTGTGAGGGTCTGCTTTTTTGGTGACAATCAGCTATCATGCTATCAAGTTGCTAATTTTGATAGGAAATATTTACTCCCTTTCAACCTCTTCTGTTTTACCTCAACTACTCAAGTTTTCCATTCTTCTTTTCTAAAATACATTATTTAGCTCCCTGTTTTCCCTAGGTTCTTAAATTCGTTGCCTTAGAGTTGCATGTGATATTCTCTGAATTTATTCTGTTTCTTGACGTGGTTATATCTTTTCTCATCCATAACCGTGTAGATTTTTGCCATTTCTCTCCCTTCCCCCCCCATCCCCCTTAATTTGAAATATAAGATGTTTATCTATTTTGGGCTTGTGAAAAAACTTGCTTTTGTGTTTATCTCTTCTATTTTAATTTTGTTTTATTTTCTAGGCCATTACTTTCAGATTGCATTAAATTAATTCTCTTTTCCTACTCTGTTTTGGTAGGTTTTATTGTTTCACATTTTTGAAGATGAATGTTAACTTCCCTTAATTTCATTCTTTCTTTTTTAATATGAATGCATTTCAGATTATAGCTTTTGCCATGAATATTGCTTTTGCTGTTTCCTATTAAGTTTTTGTATAAAATGGTTTTTTTTATTTTTATTCTTTCTGGATAGGATGCAATTTTAGTTTGACTTTCACTTTAAGGCAGAGGTTATATAAGAAAGTGATTCATTATTTCAAAGAGGATAAGATTTTACCATTAAACACTTTTTCATATTTTGTATCATTTTCAGAATGTGCCTCTTTGATCAAAAATTTTATTGAAGTCTTATTTTTATCCCAATATGTGATTGATTTTTTATAAATTTCTCTTCCCAAAATATAAGATCCACACACATACTAAAGTTGATTGAATGTATTATTAAATTTTCGGTGTTTCATTTATATTTTATTTACTAGATCTCCACAATTCTAAAAAATATAAATTAAAATATGCCACCATCATTTATTTTTTACTTAGTTCTCCTTGAATCACTAATAGTTTTTTGCTTTATCTCTGTATCTTCTGTGTTGTTTGATATCTGCAGATATCTATAAATATCTATGATAACTTTTTATGTTTTATAAATTATACCATTTCATATTATGTAATATCTTTTCTTTCCTATCAAGGGATTTTAATTTTGCCACTAGTCTTTAGTCTGACATTGCCCCCTTCCCCACTTTTGTTTTATTTATATTTTTCTAGTCTTTGTCTATCCCTTCATTTTCAAATATTATCACTTCATTTTTAACTGGTAAGTAGTAGATAGCCATGATTTGATATTTAACGCTAGTCCAATATTCTCTGGTCTTTATGGGAGACGTTAGTCTTTTATGTTCTGCATCATGATACACTTGACTTTATTCTATACTTCACACTTTATTATTTATTTTAAGTTTTCCCCTTATACTTGCTTACATAAGGGGAGACCCCATAAAACTGGAATGTATTTATGAAAAATCGTGTATTTATTCTCACACATTTAAACATCAGTCACCTTCAAAGTTCTCGCCGTTTAATACCATACACCTATCCAGATGCTTTTGCCCCTGCTCAAAACCGTTTTTGGAACTCGTGGATTTTGGTGCTTTTTAGTGCTTCTGCCGTTTTTTGTTTCACCTCTTCCACATGGGCAAAATGTTTCCCTGTGAGGACTTCTTCATCCGGGAAACCAAAAGAAGTCACTCAGGGTGAGATCAGGTGAATAGGACATGTGGGACAAGGGGGTCGTACTGTTTTGGGGCAAAACCTGCTGAACACTCAGCGCCATGAGGGCAGGTGGGTTGTCATGCCAAGACATGGGCAAATGCATGGAAAGTGTCTCCCAGAAAATTGCACTGAAGCTGGGTGCACCCTCTCCCAGCAACGCCAGCTGGTACACGGACGCACATGGGCTCCTAGAACCCGCACCGAGCGGGGGTAGCTTGTACTACAAGGGGCTGGCCCTCTGGAAGATAGCTTTGGGGTCTTTTTCAATTCCCCTTCGTATGATTAAGTTGTTAACTTTATTAATTGCTGATTTCCCCTTATTACATAAGGAGTTTTATTATAGTTTTATCTTTCATTACTGGTTGCCTTCCTTTTCCTCATTCTCATAATTATATGCATATTTATTTAATATTGTATCAAAACAAGATGATAACTCTCCCCCGATTGAAGATCTTTATTCCTCTACGACTTCTCTCCCTCCTACTAGGGAAAAATGTCTAGAATATTTTCACTTGTTCATTTTAATCCCTACCCCATCTGCACACCAGATGAGACCTCTGGAATCCTTTTATTTTACTCTTCTTTCTTCCATCCAAACTTGTGCTCCAATAATTTAATGCTTTTAGTTTCATACAATTATTAGAATGTGCCTTGCAGTATGCTTCTTTTATTTTAAGAATTCGTCTTTATCTATTAATGTACAAATTCCCAGATAGGCCATCATTATTCAATTATATTTAATTATAAATCTATTATCAAATTCTTAGCTAACCAGCTTTACCTCTTCTTTTGTTTTAACTACCACGAAGTTCGGTTTTATCCTCCTCTGGTTTGAGTCCTTTCTTAAGTGTGTCCTGCAATGGGGTATGTGGGGGAAATAATCTGTGCAAATAAGGTCCCTATATACTCTCAGGGAACAATGTCACGTACCCAGTCCTCTATTCTAAAGCATCTGTTGATTTTATTTCACCATCTCCTGGCTTTGAAATTACACAAATTCATTACCAATCTAATTATTTTTTTCTTTACAAATTACTTATTTCTGTCTGGATGCTTTAAGTATTTCTTTTTCTTCATTGTTGAATTCAGGAATTGGATAGGGACCATCTCTCACTTGGATCTGGTATTTGCAAGCTCTTTAAATCAGCTGACCTAGGTCTTCCCATCTCTTGGGGAAACTTTCTTCAATCATTTGTTTAATTATCTCCTCTATGTGTATTTTTTCTTATTCTAAGACTTATATTTTTCTCATGGATCTAGTTTCCAAAATGGCCACATTTGTGCTCACTTCAGCAGCACATACACTAACATTGGAACCATACAAGAGGATTAGCATGGCCCCTGTGCAAGGATGACACATAAAATGTGCATATTTTCCCTCAGATTTTTATATAGGATTTTTTTCTCTATAATTTACCATATTTCTTTCATGTGATCTTCTAAGGCATCAACTTGAGCATCAGTACTGCTAACTCTCTCTTTTATTTCATGTATTGAATTTTTAAATTAAAAAATAATCATGTGGTTGTCCTACCAGGAACTGTGCTGAGAGCTACATATCCTTCTACTTTTTCAAATCTAATTTTGAAAGAAGCAGCTCTTTCTTTTTAGTAGCCTACTCCTATTTCTCTGTTTATTCTGCTGTCTGAGTTACATGCCCATTAAATGGGATGTTACTTTCTATGTCTCTCATTCAGTCACCTCACGTATGAGCCTCCAAAGATGCTGGGAAATGTACCATCTCTGTCCTGTGGCTCACCGTGTGTACAGCAGACTGTCCATCTCTACTCTCCCAGTGCCTGAAGCAGAGCTTCTTTGCCCTCTGACCTTTTTTTGTTCTCTGAATCTCAGAGATAAGTAAACCCAACTATTTACCTTCTCCGCAGAGTCTCAGGGTCAGGGAAACCCTGAAGTCAGGAGGGCTGAAATGGACTTTCTCCCTAGAGAAAGGACGGTTTTCAGATCCTTGTCTTGCATTTTGTACTGAGCCCTGGAGTACTGACCGAAAGGGGAGTAAGTAAGGTCAGGCACTCCTAACCTAATGACCAAGTTTGTTTCTTATGACAGGTTGTTAAGTGAATTGGTTGATAAAGGAGGATCTTAAAGGCAGATAGATGTTTTGTGGCATGTTGTGGTGCCCTAGCACATGCATTTTTCAATGTAGTCTTGCGTGATTACAAATGCTTCATGTAGTGACTACAAACTAACTGCCGAAACAAGACAAAGACTGAGAAAGGGGATTTCCCCATTCTGGGGAACTGGGTGTAAGTCCAAGTGGTCATTAAACAGGTGGGTCTTTAAGTGAGAAATGGCTTAATGGTAAGAGGTCTTGGCTCACCCCTATTGATCCCCAAGAAGTGTGTGTGTTGGAGTCAGAGCCTTGAATGAAAGGATGTGGGACACTTTGAGTAAGGGCTGGGCAAGACCTTGATCATAGTGCACCCATGGACTGCCAAGCCACTTGGGGCTGGCAGCCTGAATAATAAGATAGTGAATGGACCACAAGACTTGGAGAAGTAGGCCTTGCCCTGAGAAAGTCTTCCCAGTCTGCCTAAGCCACTGGAGTTCACGCAGAGTTCTGTCTAATTTTCTCTTTCTTTTAGGGCAGTACTTTTGAAAACACATCAGCATAAATATATTACTAGTCCTGCCTTTGCCACCAATTAATAGTGCAAGTTTGGACTAGTCACATTTTCTCTTTGGGCCTTTAAGTCCCCATCACAGGAAAGACTAGCCCTCTTCCCTGAGTTGCACATGCCCTCCCCCTTTCAGTGTGCCGGTTGGCTTGGTTGTGTAACGCCATATAGTCAAGTGAGAATTGCCATTCCCCATATCAGCTCTGAGTAAGAAAATTATTTTGGAGTAAAACTTGGCAAAACAAGATTTTGAGCTGCCAACAAATTATTCTGCAGGATTTCAAAACATTAGGTTTTCACATTCACTCTCAAAGTCAAGCCAATTTTGCTTAAAGAAATACTATTGTTTGAGTTGAAAAAAAAAAAAACCTAAATTGTGGTTACGCATCTGGCATTTCTAATATAAGTATGAAAGCAATAGATTTGCCTGTCTTTATTTTTTTTGCTTTTTTTTTTTTTTTGCTAGATCACATGGGCTGCAAAAAGTATATACACATATGGAATTTCTTTTCACATTCAAGAAGTTCAACTCAAATTGAAACTGTAAAGATTTGTTTCTTAAAAGTATGAGGGAAAATGCCTGAGAATTTTTATGGTGCATTATTCTTTTGCAGTGATAGCTTTTCCCTTTTTTCTTTGCTCTTTTTTTTTTCACTGCTATTAAACCAGAGACACTTACTGAAGAAACCACAAATCTAAGTACCAGGTGTGCCCCTTAATGCCTCGAATGGAGCATTTTAGTAATCTCCTTGGCTTTGGTACACTCTCTCTACCTAAGTGTCCTTTCTGTCTGCTTCCAGTTCCAAGGTATAAAGGTCTTTCAATTTCTAGCATTGACTCTTTTGATCCCAACAGCCATGAATATGGGACTAGGGGGTTGGGAATTTAAACATAGAGCCCGTGCCCTGAAATACATAATCATAGCTGATTTGGTCAGTTCTACAGCCACTTTAGAGCCCTTGTATTTATTATAATTATATGTGTAATCTTACATTGTCCTCTCCTAGATTATAAGCAGTTTAAGGAGAGGATCTGTGGCTCTGTCATTGTTGATCCTAAAGGAGTAGGACCAGTCTATTACACAATAGAGTTCATTAGCTTACATCACAACTATTTGAATTACTATATATTTTTTCTACCTACCCACTTTTCCTTAATTATATATTTTAGCACACATGAAATAGGGTTACATTTTCCCGAAGTGATTTGTAGTTAGACTAATTTCCATGGTGCCCAATCAGAAGATTGAATGGTAATAGATTCCAAAGATCATGGTCGGTAGAAGCAGTTCTTCCACAAATGCAATTTACAACTGCTTACCATCACCCCTACTATGACTTCATTACTCGGCGTTCTCAAACATTAACCTTTCTCCTGAAAAGTGGGAAACTGTACTAAAAGTCAAAGGATAATCCAAATTGCATGGTAATTCTCCTTGACCTGGAATGGACAAAGTGCTTCTTGATTCAAAAGTTTTGGTGTGTATTTTTTTTCCTTGACCTCCTGATGTCCTAGACTGTAGTTTAAGTGATGGATAGATTGGAATCAATTGTATGCACTCTAACTATCCCGGTTATTGCTTCTGTGCAATTGTGCTAGAGTAGCAAATGAAAGATTAGAGGGTAACTCTCTGGGGGCAGAGAAAATACACATCAATCTGTTGGTGCTGCAGGGTAATGTGGATGATGTAAAGCCTGAGTAGCCAAAGATCACAGAACATTGTTCTTTTGGAAGGAAGGGTCATCTTGAGGAAAAATAACAATAACAATGACTATTTTGTTTTCATCTGTAGCTGCCCAACAGCCTCTCACTCCTGTCTCTGACACACACACACACACACACACACACACACACACACAGAGAGAGAGAGAGAGAGGGGGGGGCAAAGTATGGGATCTTAAGAATTATAATAAGCTGTTGATTTCAGCTTGCTATAAAATGGCAACATACACCATTTCATCATGGCCAGCATGGAATAGGTTTGGCAAGAAAGGCTCTTGTTCTCAATTCTAGGGAGTTGACATCTTGCAAAACCCCTTGCCTCTTCCATTTCTGCTGTTGGCTGTTGCAGAAGAGAAGTGACGATTTCCTCCCAGGACTTTCCCTGTGCAACTCAAAGCAATTGTGGAGGACTCCCTCGGTCTGCTGCCGGCAGGAACGTTAGCCAAATGAGTGAGTGAGAACCGGGAAAAGGAATTTCCTGGGGGTTTAGAAGTGGCAGTCGGATTTGTTTGGTTTTGTTTTTACTGCTGTTCCTCTTGAGGAAAGAAAGAAAACATCAGCCCCTGGAAAAGATTGGGAGCTGGAAGCGTCCCTGTCTTCTCTCCTCCCCTCTGCTGGCTTTGGAGCATTTGCCTGATCAGAGCTGAGACTGTGAAGGAGGTTGGATGGCACTGCTGGTGTCTCGGCGTGGAAACAGCACAGCTGAGCCTTTGGGAGAGGCCCGAAAACCTCAAGCATGGGTCCCTCTGAGTTTAGGCAGGGGAAAGGAGAGAAAACCTATGGGACAAGACATTCCTTGCCTTTTGACTAATCGTGAATTAGGGAAAGGTAGGCTGACCAGATGTATTGTTTTAAACAGGACAGAAAACAATGGTCCTGTCCCACTTCAAATGGTACGTATGGTCAGCCTAGTCTCAAGGTGTAGGTAGGCTGACCATATCTACCATTTGAAATGGGACAGGACTGTTGTTTTCTGTCCCATTTAAAACAGTAAGCCTGGTCAGCCTAGGCAAAGGACATTTACTTAATTGTTTTTTTCTTTTTGTTTATTTTGTTTTGTAGATGTATGTGTGTATTTGGTCTCGGGTTCAGCTTCCATATATCATCTGCAGAAGTAGTTTCTTATGTCATTTTCTAAATGCCAAGGCTGTGAAAACATGAGCTTTGGAGGCAAAAGACCTTGGTTCCAATTCCAACTCTACCATTTAGTTGATTCTAGTCTCTGCCTGTACCACTCACTTGTTGAGTGACCCCAGGCAAGTTGCTTAAATTTCCTAAGCACTAATTGTGTAAAATGGAGATAAAAATAGTACCTGATAATAGGGCTGTGATAAGGATTTCATTAAGTAAGGCATGTGCACTTGTAGAGCTTTCAGAGATGAGTTTTATATACAATAAAGCTTAGTAAACATTAACATTGTAAACCTCATTCTATTAGCTCAACTAGGCATGCACGCCTGGGGAGAAAATTTGCCACCTAGCATATTATTCTGAGTGACACTTGGTGGTTACTCTGCCAGATGAAGTGTAAAGTCTATCTTCTGTGCCCCAAAGCACATACATGTGCATACGCACACATGCACGCACACATCCCCCTGCCTCTCTCTCCTTCTCTCTCTCCAGAAATTTGAACCATTATTGCAGAGATGTAGGTTCAGGCCATGGTGATGATTTCAGTTATTGAACATTGGATGAGTCAAAATTGTTTCCTAAAACTCTAAACATTGCTTCAGATGACCTCCTCCACCTGGCATTTGTCCCTGAAGACAAGTAGTACTGTTCTCATCTCTGTCAAATTTTTGCAGCCTGCTGCCAAAACAAACACGAATTAATGGTGCCATTTGAACCCCCTCATTGTGATTCTTGAAAGCTTAATGAAATGGTAATTTACCCATGACTGAGAAAGGAAAAATAAAAGAAATACTTGATGACTTTGTTTTTTTTTTTTTCTGCTCAGACGCTCTAGCAAACCACTTAAGTTAGGTTTTAATCACTACTGGTGACACTTCCGCTCAAGCTGTAATAAAGTATGTCTGTACATGTGCGGAAACCACAGGAGGAAGGAACCTTCAGACAACAGTCAAGCTTTGGTCAGATGTCCCCAGGAAACTGTACCACCCTCACACACCTCTGAGAATAGCTTCAGATTTTTCACAGACGCGACTGCTTCGGTGTGACCTTCTGTGTAGTTCCTATAATCGATTCCACCCAATTCTCCCTGCTTTCTCGTATTCCCTAAAGGGGAATGCTTGTAATCAGAAGTGTCTAAACAAGAGTGAAAAGACTCCATAGCATGAAGAAGAGGATCAGAAGTATAAGAGAAGGAGAAGCAATGATCTTGCGGTGGTTTATAACTGGTTCTCATAAATGTTTCAGTAAGCACAAAGTCTCTTTGATTAACAGCTACCATTTGTTTCTGGCTAATACAGCTAACAGCAGATGCTCATTGGAGCCTATTTCAGGCTGGCTTATGACCCCTGCTCTGTTGTTAGTATCTGATATGTGAGGATGATGACACTGAGCATAGAAGTTACTTGGATAGCAATTATGTCACCCAAAATAATGTCAGTCTTTTCTGCAACTGTGATTGCCCAGATGAACCAGTTGCTGTAGGAAATCGACAAAAATACAGAGTTTGAGTTTTTGAACTTGTTAATCACCTGCTCTAAGCAAGGTACAGTGCAGGGTGGACAAAGGTAGAAGTGGAGGCTCTGAAAGAGATGACCACAGAGATGTTTAATAGTTGACTTCTGTATAGACTCAAGATTGTTCAATGACATGCCTTGTGGAACTAAACTGCCCACGGCCAATTTAGCTTACATGCATGATTTAATCCATACACACAATTAGAATATTGGCCAATCAAGTTGTAGATGACGTGATGTGCCACACAGATTTCCCCTCAAGGAGACCCTGGTTGCCCAGCTATGGGGATTTTGGTCAGTGGACAGTCTCCAGGTGGCAGCTCCTGCCAGGTAGACCTCCCCTGCAAAGGGCCTGAGGTCACAGCCCACACATGGTGACTGAGAGAGAGAGAGAGAGAGAGAGAGAGAGAGAGAGAGAGAGAGAGAGTGTGTGTGTGTGTGTATGTGTTGAGAGGTGGGGAAGTATAAAGATCCAGCCATTTTGGCCCCAAATGCATACACATATCCCTGACTAGCAGTAGAAATACTATGTAAACAATATAACCCTTGACTTCCAGGAGAACACAATCTAGGAGAGGATGAGAGACTAAACCAAAGTATCTCTGACCAAAATAATAATAACAAAATAAAATAAATTAGAAAAGGAAGAAGAGTACAGGATTGGAGGAAACAGGGTGGACAACATAAACATAGGGAGACACAGCGGAGTACAGACAGCAAAGGAGGAGGAGGAGCCAAGGTCAGCCTCACATCCGAAGAACCAGGCAGGGAGCTCCCTGGTGGGGTAGTGGCTTAAGGCTTTGGCGCTGGCGCTGTCAACGCTGCGGCCTGGGTTCGATTCCCAGCCAGGGAGCTACCCACATACCAAAAAAAAAAAAAACAAAAAAACAAAAACCCAAACAAACAAACAAAAAAAAACAAAGAACCAGGCAACTTATAGGCGTAGAATGTTTTCTTATGACTCAATCTTTGTATTTGTGTTTGAGACTAGGTTATATTTCTAAGGAAAGCCATTAAACATTGTATAGAAAATGGGTAAAATAGAAAAAAAATGAGGAAAGTCTGGAGGGGGCGGAAACTTCTGCAGTGTGTCCTTTTGAGCGTTTGTAGGTGACTTTCCATCTAGTTCAGAACAGCAGCATTTTCTTGCATCTCCTCGGTTACTGCTTCTTTTTTGTAAGCGCCCTAACCTTCCTCAGCACGAGTCCACACTCCCTCCCAAATGCATAAGCATCCCTTCTGTTCAGACAGCCAGCTGTTTGCATTTCATGTCTTTGGTCCAGGCAGATGGGAGCAGTGCAGCCAAACCAGTACAGTCAGAGACTTGGATGGAATCTAGTTGACTGCTGGGGTCCTTGCATTATTCCAAAGTGAGTACTGGCCAATGTCACATAAAAATACTTACAAATTAAGTGCAGACATGAGGCCATCTTGGAGCAAAAGAATCAGCAAAACTATAGTACTAAGGAAAGTTTAGGTAAGTGAATTGATTCAGAAGAATTTAATTTAAAAATAAGTTTGGAAGGAAACTAACTGAAGCAGTAGATATTGGGAAAGCAGAAAGAGGAGGCTAGGAAAGATTAAGAAGATAGACAAGAGAATAAGCAAATTTGAAAAACCTTAAGAATTATTAACTATTAAAAATGTTGAAAAACTAAGACAGGATTGTTGAAAACTCTTTTGTTGCAAAAGAATTTTTTAGTGCTAAAGAATTTTCGACTTACTGTTTCACTTTTTCCTTACCACACCCTATAAAACTGTAGGAGAAATAATTTTTCTCTTCATTTTTAAATAATGATGTTGAGGTTTGGAAGAATAAAAAGTCTGTTTGTATAAATTGCAGCACAGTTAGTGAAAAGGCTGAGATCCACATCTCATTCTCTTGAGCCTGAGCCAAAGATCTCTTCTCATTAGACCTTGGTGAATATCTTCTGGGACTGAGGAGGGTGAACACTTTTTACAACCCAGAGAAAACTTTAGAGAAAATAAAGAACTTTGTCCTTAGAAACAAGCCATCTATTACTGAATGTAGCAAACAGCCAGGCATTCGTGAGCCTCACATCAGCTCTGCCAGGGGCTGACTGGGCAGCCCCTGTAATAAGCTGTTTAATCTCTAATTCCTGTAAATCAGAAACAATCTCAGCTGGTTGATGAAGGCTTCGGAGCAGTCCAGGGCAACACAAATCCAACAAACTTCAACGTAGCTCTTCCCATGACAGATTCTGCAAAGTCTTTCTCTTTCTAGGACAGGTGAGATCCTTCAAGATTTAACATTGCCTGATGCCTGTATTACCAAGAAGAGGGTTCACACCATTTGGATTTTTTTTTAAATTAACAAAGATGATCTTTCTTACCTCAAAAGAAACATATTAAAATCAGAGCTTGTTCTTATTTTGCTTACAAAGCAGTTGATCAATCCTTTAAAACACACCCTTGGCAATATCAAGAAACAGTCATGCATCACTTAGGTTTTTCTTTCTCTTTTTAACTCTTCTTAGCTTCATCCTACTCTTCTTTTTTTAATTCTAGAAAAGAAAACTTAGAAAAATGCTGCTTTGAAATCATTAGGAAGACGACATGGTAGATAAATTTTTAAAGCTTTGTATTTTGCCAAAATAATAACAGGTGGGTGTTTTGTGGTGAACAGGTGTGATCTATTTTGGTCAAGTAGAACAATTGCCCCTGGGAATGTCAGGCGTGGTCCTGCCACAGGGACTTTGCAATTGCTGTTGAAACACCTATACTATAAATATGTATCTCTTTCTCCCATACCTCCTTCAAGTTTTACTCAAATGACACATCTTAGCTGTCATCCCTAACCACTCTAAGATGCTAATCTCCCCCAGCATGCTCTACCCACTTCTTACGCTTAATTTTTTTCGTAGAAACGATTGCATCCTAACATCCTCTACAATTTACTTTTCAGCTAGGGGTGATAGAATGGAGCAATGAGCATGGATGGACTCTGGAACCAGTCTGCCTGGGTTCAGGTTCTAGTTCTGCCTCTTCATAACTCTAAAGTCTTGGGCAAATTGCTAAACATTATGTATTACACGGGCATTATTTAGTTCAATGCCTGACACATAATAAGCACCATATCAATGTCAGTGATTAAACACTTATTTCCCACCATCAGAATGTATATGCTATGAAGGTGGCTAATTTTGTCTCTTTTGTTCACCAATGTATCCTCAGTGACTAGATGAGTTTCTAGCACATAGTAGCTGCTCAGTATTTCTTAAACAAATGAAGAAAAAATGGATAAATGCGTGGACATGGAGCCAGTTCTCTCCGTGTACTGGATGAGAGTCTAGACCCTCCTAGGCTGCACACAACGACACCAGGCTTCACTCTTTTTCGTTTCTCACCTAGCCTCAAATTTTTACGTTCGAATTCTCTCAATGTGCATAAGGCAGAGAATTGACATAGTAAACTCCTGCATTTCATCCAGGTGTTTTAGTATTCAGATTTGTGAGACAAAAAATAATGATAATAAAAAATAAAAAAAGGAATATTGGATGAAAGTTTCAGAATCTGTAATTACCGTAATTTCCTCAATGGCATAAACTCCTTTTTCACCTGTGTACCTGGGGAAATTACCGTAATTTCCTCAATGGCATAAACTCCTTTTTCACACCTGTGTACCTGGGAAAACTATTTGCAGGGGGAGCACAGCTTCACCAGGGAAAGGAAGGGCGTATGGATGGTCCAAGGGGAAGCAGGATGAGGAAGTCCAGGACGGAAGGGCCAGGGAGCCATTTAACTCTTGTATTCTTTGATCCCAGGGCTCTTCCTCAGAGAGATTACAAAAGAAAATGCAAAAGAAAAAAGGAGGCAAAGCTCGGGTTTTGAGTGTCACAACAAACTCATAAACAATGTGGGAGAAAGTGGTGTGAGAAAAAAGAAAAAGAGTTTCAAAAGCTTTGGTTTGGCTTTTCAAACTCCGTAGCCCTGAGGGACACAAGGCATCAAGTTTATGTACAAAGCAGCATGGGAAAGAATACAAAGTTGGCAAGAGCTGGTTTCTCCCACCCCTTCCCGGCCAGGTTAAGTTTCAGTCTGGATGAGGGAGGTAAATGAGAGGAAAGCAAGATTTTTGACTCATGGGAAGGAGTCCAGTGTCCTGCTAATCCCTCCAGTTGACAGTGGAGAAACTCAGTAAGTCTGAGAGGTCTGATGGTGGGGTTTGCTCAGTACCTTCTTTCTTAATTAAACTTGAAAGAGACAGCCGGCACTGTCTGTCTCTCTGTGCCATGCAGAGGAGATGGGATGACTAGACAGACTCTCGCTAGGTAGAAAGTAACCTAGGAAGTTCCTGTGTCCTGGGCATGGTGTGAGGATGCTCAGAACTTTCACCATGTGCCTGACAGCAGTGTAAATGCAGCTCAGAGAGCAACAGTCTATAACAAGCCTGGGAAAGCTTATTCAGGGCAAGGGCTACTTTTCCAAGTATTGTGGTCCACTAGCTATTCATTTATTATTCAGGCAGTCACCCCCAAATTGCTTGGGGGGTCCACTGGTGGACTGTGATTGACATCTTGTCCAGCCCTGGTCTCTAAGGCTCTGCAGTCTGAAGTCCCTTGGGAGCATGTTAAGTATGCTTTTTATTTTCTGCTTTCTGATGCTTTGACATCAGGGGCTTTGCTGATCCTGTCGGGACTGCCCCTTGTAGGGTTAGCCAGGTCCTAGAAACAGGAAACAACTTGCCCATCTAGCTAGCCAGTTTTTCAAATGCAGATCAACCAGTCCAGAGCCCATGTCCTAAACCACCTCCTCTATTAGGCTTTCACATTTTGGCCAGTATCCACCTGCCCTTAACACCCCAGGGCTAGGTATCAGACAACTAGGGAGAATCTCTATGCCCCAGAGTCCAATGTAATTATTCAGACAATCGTAAGCCTGCTTACATTGCCTCACCCATTTTCTATGCAAAAACCTTATTGCTGAATCACTGTGGTCACCTTCAAAGGACTCCTCTTGGGAAGCTGTGCACCAATGCCAGCACCTAGCCCACCCTTCAAAGCAGTGTTGGAACTCTTTTCCTGGAATGGCCATCAGAGCTGTTGTCCTATGACCCTTGATGTCCTGGATGTCATCAAAATATCTTCTTTTCAATATTTCCTTTATCTTTGGGTAAAGAAAAAAGTTATTGGGGGCCAGATCAGGTGAGTAGGGAGGATGTTCCAAAACAGTTATGTGTGTACTGACTAAAAACTCCCTCACAGACAGTGCCCTGTGAGCTAGTGCATTGTGTTGCTGTAAGAGCCATGAGTTGTTGCCAAAATGTTCAGGTTATTTTCGTCTAAATTTTTCATGCAGCCTTTTCAGCACTTCCAAAAAGTAAACTTGGTTGACTGTTTGTCCAGCTGGTACAAATACATAATGAACAATCCCTCTGATATCAAGAAATGTTAGCAACATTGTTTTGACTCTTGATTTGGACGAATGAAACATTTTTGGTGGTGGAGAATTGGCTGACCTCCATTGTGCACTTTGAAGCTTTGTTTCAGGGTCGTATTGGTGCACCTATGTTTCATCACCAGTGATAACATGACCCGAAACATTGCCCTAGAAAATATCTTGACAAACTTTGGCTCTCCTTTGATTTCCTTTGATGTTCATTGGTGAGCTCCTATGGGACCATTTTTCCACAAATCTCATGCCAAGATTTTTAGTTAAGATTTTCCTGTTTCTCTACCAGTGTTTACTTGGTCTGCTGTGCTTCTCACAGTCAGCTGACAATTTTGACACACAGTTTGATAAATTTTCACAGTGTTTTCAGGAGTTCTGCTCATTACTGGTCACCCCAACTTCTCTGCATCCGTGATGCTTTCTCTCCCTCAGAAAAACATTTAACCCATTTGTACACTGCCATTTTCTTCATGGCATTATCCCCATACATTGGACTAATATGTCCCTGATTTCACTTCTACTCTAGCCAAGTTTAACAAGAAATTTAATGTTTGTTCATTACTCTGATGCAAGCTCCAATATTCTCACAACAACACACAAAATCACACAACAACAATAATGAACACCACTCAGTAAGACACTGCTGCACATCAACACAAACACAGCTGTGAGACACAGATATACAAAGGTTATGAAATCTTACTGAGTTGTTTGTAAGGGCTACCAACATAAGTGCATGGTGGCAAGTTTGTGACCTTAATTGTTCCACTTCTATATCCCACAAGGCCTTGAACATTTACTGTCTGGCCCATTGCAAAAAATGTTTGCCCTGAATGAGAGTACAACCTCAGCAAAGGCTACATTAATCCTGTGATTGTGCTCTACTGACATATGGTTGTTTAAATTTCTCCTGTTGGGAATGAGCTCACCTCAAAATCTAGGGAAGGTGACCCAGTTGTGGAGGTTATGAAAAATATGAGAAACAGGTACACGCAATAGGTAGCACATTATTACAGTTGCCCTCAAAGCGCCTCATGCAATCCTTTTCATGTGTTGGGTGTCTATCTATACTTGACTGATTTTATATATATATATATATATATATATGTGTGTGTGTGTGTGTGTGTGTGTGTGTGTGTATATATATATATATATATATATATATATATATATATATAGAGAGAGAGAGAGAGAGAGAGAGAGAGAGAGAGCCTACTTTTTTAGTTATCTCTGGGTAATCCTATCTGTGAATGAAAAGCAATTGGGTAATTTTATTCCCTGAGTTTAAGTCCTCCAAAGATGAGATCACAGAACTGGATATAGGTCTTAGTTTTAATTTTTTTCTGTTATGAATGACTTCGTTCAAGTCATCTAAAGAAGCTGTTCTCAATGGAGAGGGAGCAATATTTTTGTCCCTCCATTCTAGGGGACATTTGGCCATGTGTGGAGACATTTTTCATTTTTACAACTGGGCAGGGGCTGGCGCTATAGGCAGAGAATAGGCAGCTGGTACTACGGATAGACAGAGGCCAGAGCTGCTGATAAACATACTATAGGGTGCAGAATAGCTCTGCACAATAAAGTCTTATCTTAAATCAGGATTTCAAAGTGTTATTAGTACTCTCGTGTTCATTGAAGTACTACTGACAATAGCCAAGATGTGGAAACAACTTAAATGTCCATTGATGGGTGGATGGATTAAAAATATTGTACATACCTATAATAGACTATTATTCAGCCTAAACAAAATGAAATCTTTCAATATGCAACAACATGGATGAAACTTGAGGACATTATTTTAAGAGAGGCAGGCCAGTCACAGAAAGATAAATACTTCATGACCCCCCCTTATGTGAGGTATCTAAAATAGTGAAATGTACAAAAACAAAAAAATAGAATAGTGGTTGCCAGGTGCTAGGAGGAGGAAAATGGGGAGCTGCTTATCAATGTGTATAAAATTTCAACTATGCAACATGAGTAAGCTCTAGAGATCAACCATAGGATATTGTGCCTATAGGTAACAATACTGTATTGTGCACTTAAAAACTGTTAAGAAGAGAGATCTCATGTTTAATGTCCTAACCCAAGTAAAATGAACAAAAAATTATCCAGCCTAAAATACTATCAATGCTGAGGTTGAGAAAGCCTGATTACAAGTTTTGAAGTTAAATTTCCCCCATCTACATACTCATCTGTGTATTTCCAGTCTCTGTATTGCAATGTGCAAGGCAGAAGAGGGCTGACAATGGCATTGGGAAGCTACCCACACTAGATGTTTTGGGTACTCAGGATACAATAGTCAATTTTGAAATAACATGCTACTCATGAAACTTGGAATTAAAAAATGTTAGTTATTTACAGAACTTACAGACCTGAGAAATAATACTGACATTGTTGTTAAAGATAAAAGCTTCCTCAAATTTTACCTTCTCATTAAATATAGAAGGGGTCCCAAAAAGTTTACTGTAAAACTTAATAGAGAACAAGTAGAAAGCACACAGAAATGTTTAATAATATGTTTGTAAAAAGTAGTGCTGACAATTAAGTTCATGAACTTGCCACCATGCGCTTACATTGGCAGCACTGTACAAACAACTAGGTAAGGTTTTGTAACCTTAGTATATCTTTGTCTCACAGCTGTGTTTGTGTTGACGTGTGGTGGTGTTTTGTTGAGTGGCATTCATTATTGTTGTATTTTGTGTGTGCCATCGTGAGAAAGTTGAAGCTTGAATTAGAGCAATGAACGAACATTAAATTTCTTGTTAAACTTGGTAAGAGTGGAAGTCAAATCAAAAGCATACTAATCCAAGTTTATGAGGATAATGCCATGAAGAAAATGGCAGTGCACAAATGGATTCAATGTTTTTCTGAGGGGAGAAAAAGCATTGCTGATGAAAACCGGTCAGGGCAGCCAGTAATGAGCTGAACTGATGAAAACATTGCAAAAACTCATTAATTGTGTGTCAAAATAGTTGACTGACTGTGAGAAGCGTAGCAGACCAAGTAAACCTCAATAGAGAAACATGAGAAGAGTATGTGCAAAAATGGTCCCAAAGGAGCTCACCGATGAACAAAAGCAATGGAGAGTTGAAGTTTGCCAAGACCTTTTGGAGAGGCAAGATGATATTCTGGGCTGTGTTATCACTGGTGATGAAACATGGGTGTACCGATATGACCCTGAAACAAAGTATCAAAGTGCATAATGGAAATCAGCCAATTTTCTACAACCAAGGAAGTTCCATCAGTCCAAATCAAGCATCAAAACGATGTTGCTAACCTTTCTTGATATCAGAGGGATTGTTCATTATGTATTTGTACCAGCTGGACAAACAGTCAACCAAGTTTACTTTTTGGAAGTGCTGAAAAGGCTGCATGAAAAAGTTAGATGAAAATAACCTGAACATTTTGGCAACAACTCATGGCTCTTACAGCAACACAATGCACTAGCTCACAGGGCACTGTCAGTAAGGTAGATTTTAGTCAGTAAACAAGTAATTGTTTATTCCCTACTCACCTAATCTGGTCTCCAATGACTTGTTTCCTTACCCAAACATAAAGAAATATTGAAAGGAAGACATTTTGATGATATTCAGGACATCAAAGGTCATAGGATGACAGCTCTGATGGCCATTCCAGAAAAAGAATTCCAAAATCGTTTTGAAGGGGAACTAGGCACTGGTGTCAGTGCACAGCTTCCCAAGGGGAGTACTTCATAGGGGACCATAGTGATATTCAGCAATGAGTTATGTAGCACTTTCTCTAGGATGATTTGTAAACTATATTGTCAGGACTTGTATGTATATAACCCGTTATTTTAAATAAAGTCAATAATAAATAGGTAATAGCAAACCTCTGTCATTTGGAGTATATAATCCAGTGTATAATCCCTTTCCCCATTTGGGAGGTAACACTCCACTGATAAGAGTACTGGAGGGGACAATTTCTTTCTTTCCATCATAGAATCTAAACAAATAGGATTCTACTCTTCCCCATGGCTTCATAGGAGGACACAGGCAGCCACAAGACCTGGTTTCTGCCCACTGCACCTTCCTAACTGGGGCTTGGAAATCCTTAACAAAAGATTGTTAGTCTTGTTAGCTTTGAGAATGACCAGCAATGGTGGGTCTCTGCAGTAAGGCTGTCCTTACTAGACAGTTTCTATCAAAATACCCTATTGCATTTGTTGTACTCTTTCTGAAAAAAATTCCTTTGGCTATTTTCTTTAAAATATCCAAAGTCAGCTGCAGGCTTGCAAACAAGACCCCTGATTAATAGTATAATTATCAGTAGATATACATGTTTCTGTTAGCAAAGTTAAAATCAAATAGAGTTTATAAAGTTGTACAGAAAAAATAGATTTCCATCTTACATTTTTTTTTTCCTACTTGCAAAATAAAGGTAAGATTGTTAATAGTAAGTGAACAGAAGTCTCCAGAAGGAAGAATGAAAATACACATAGGCTCCAATCTGGCATTTTGGAATTTGAGGCTTCTATAGTATAAACAAAACTCGGGCTGCTTCTACAAATTCTTAGTACATTTCCCCTTTAATTCCTCATCAAGGTTTGTCTAGTAACCAACACCATACACAAAATGCATTTCTTTGGTTCATTTTATTAGATTTTTTTCTCTGCTATTATCAGTTGATAAGTTAACAAGGACAGAATTTCTTGCTCACTAATTAATACACAAACCCAAAAAGAGCAGCTTCGATAAAACTGGCGGGAGGAACTCCACCCTCGTGCACCAGAGATAACACACATGAGGATAATGGGAGTATTATCCACATCTGACTTGCTCACATGCCGTTATTTAGATAAGAACACATTCCTGGGTAGGGAGCTTCTGATTTGATTTCAGTCTCATCATCCAAGTAAATATGAAATGACTGCCAACCCGAGAGACATAAATCTCTATATCTCACTTCCATCACGGTGTTTACACTGGGAAAAACGTGAGTGAAAAGGCCTCAGCTCCACCTTGTTTAGTACAAAATTACTTGGTTTACAGGAGATGGGAATTCCAAATTGTTAGAATGATAACATTACGCAAATTATTCCCTGAAAACCTAAAGTTTCCCCCTCCCCCTGAATGTAGGCATGACAAAATAGAACCAGTAGGAATGAGGAATGTTCATGGTTTCCCATCCTTTAGTTTGGGGCTTAGTGACACAGGCTGTGTGCCACTGAGTGATATAGTCACTTGGAGAAAAAGAGAGTTGCATGACACACTTTTGGTTAAGGACAATGAAGCTAATTCTAAGAAAACTCTTACATACTGCATATGTCACAGAATGATCAATCCACTTAGAAACCAAATGAACATGAGTGAGCAGTGCAGGTGAGTTACGATCGCCCCGGGAGTCCTGGTTTTCCCTTTGCCTGTCCCGTGTCGGTTCAGATGATGACGCAGTGCAGGTATTGACGAACAGAATAGTTGTACGGTTAGGCCTTGTGGTTTCAGAGAGATGATACTGCTGTGAAAATAATCAGCTGTCTGAGTAACAGGAAGTCACATGTGCTACCACATTTGTCCCTCCTGCCCCACCCACAACGCTGATCTCTGCTAAAGCCCCTGCCCAGAACTAGCACCTGTTCATGCCCTTGGCCCCAAGCAAGCAAGCCTTGCCACTTAGCCCATTGCTCCATGCCCATTTCAGCCACCTCAGAGCCACTTCCCCCGTCTCTGCTGTAAACAGATATGATTGTGAAACCTTCCCAGAGCAATTCCAAGCCATTCACACCATTCTTTGGGAATAGACCACCTATGGTCACAGGGGGTGAAGCCAAGGTCCTCTTGCTGTTTTATGAAGGTGTCTTGATCCTGTCTTTTCCACCACTGGGGAATTCCTGGAATACAGGGTCCATCTCTTCTTCCTTCTTCACTTCCTATAATGATGCAGCAGGCATATGGAGACTATAGCCCCCTCCCTTGGGAAAAGTCATTTTCATAGAACAGAATCATTCCTACTTTCTTTTTCTGTTGCCCAGGTCTTAGCTGGATTGATCGCTACTACTTGCTGCCAACTCTGTCATTTCCGTACGCTCTCTCTCTCTCTCTCTCTCTCTCTGCTCATCTCCTCACATACTAGAAAAATCAGACAAATTATGACTTTGACAGGCATAGTCACTCTTGGATGTTTTCAACTCTCAGCAGAGCGAGAGCTATTTCTTCAAACTCAATCTCCTCTGTAATCCTGATAAAGCACTAAGCACAGATTCCAAGTGACCAATAATTGTGTGTTTCTACACTTCATACCCACAAGGACCGGCTCATGTTTGTTTTGTTTACCTGTGTATCTCTAATGTGAGTTTAGCAACTAGTCAGGTGCAAACCCTTCATATACTCAGCAAATGCAGTGAGCACCCACTGGGTGCCAGCACCGTTCAAGGTGCTAAGAAGACAGTAGTGAACAAAGGACACACATAGTTCTGACTTCTGGAGCTTAGATGCTGGCCAATAAAAAATCAAGAGCTAAGACTTAGCTGGGCTAATTCGGTGCCTGATACATTTTTAGTTACATTACATATATTTTAGATATTTAACCTTCATACTAACCTACAAGTTAGGTATTATTAAATATCCCCAATTTTCAAATGTGGAAACTGAGACACTTTGTTGAATAACTAATATATATAATAATTATATATTATAATCTACTGTATGTATATAATCATATATGTGTATATATGGTGGATGTCTGGAAAAAACCCAGCCATAAATACCTCTATTTTTCCTATTACATGACTGGATACTTTTCGGACAGTCCCAACATAAACACATACATATTTACACATACACCTGTATAACACCTGCCAACAGTGCAGCTGCTCTAGGTTAAGTGTGAGGTGCCTGGGGCCTGCTGGGCTCCCCTCTCATCCTCATCTTCCTCCCCCATGTCCCCTAAGTCACCTCCTCAGAGTTCAGTTTGAAAACCACTCATCTAGCCCTACCTCTTCAGCTGCATGTGGAGAAGTTGAGATTCAAAGAGGGAAAGTGACTTATTTAAGATCTCACGGTTCATTAATCACTGAGCCGAGACAAGAACCCCCAATTTTCAGATGAAGCTGAGCTCAAGAATGTTGTCACTTACCCAAGAGCCCACAGGCAGCAAATCGTGAAACTACAATTAAATTTCGACTTGCCTGGTTCTTTCCTGGGTTCATTTTACTAAACCCCTGACACTTCTTCCATAGAGGTATCTCCTGTCATCCTTCCATTCACTGCCTCCCCCAAATACAGTGAGAACCTGTTCTCACACACCCTGCCTTCTCATTTAATTAGCCCTCTTTCTTTACCCCCAGTGTGCTGCTCCCCTTCCCTGCATGCCAAACTCCCGGTCATCCTGTAAGAATCACCACTAGTACCATTTCCTTTTGAACCTTCTCAATGCTCTGCCCCCCGGTCCCCTTGTGTCTTCCGTGCTTGCAGAGCCAGCTCCACAGGTGTGCGCTCAAGGGCCCCGAACTTGACTTGATGCATGTTGAAATTCTAAGAATTTATGAACGAAGGCCTCCCAGTTCCATGTTGCATTGGATCCTGTACATTTTTTTTATTGTTAGACTTATTGGGGTGACATTGGTTAGCAAGAATTACATACATTCCAGGTGTACAGTTCTACAGTGCATTGTCAGCTTGTTGTATAGTAAGTTCACCACCCAGTGTGACTTCTCTTTCCATCACCTTATATTTAGCTCCTGCTCCCTCCTCACCCACCCCCTCTCCCTTCTCCCTCCCCTCCCTACTCATCCCCAAATGAACATTAAACTATTGATTGTGTCCATGGGTTTTTTGTTTGTTTGTTTTTTCTTTGTTGCTTTCAGTTTTATATTCCGCATATGAGTGAAATCATGCAGTTCTTTGTTTTTTCTGTCTGGCTTATTGCACTAAGCATGATGATCTCCAGGTCCATCCTTTTTGTTGCAAATGGCAATATTTCATCTTTTCTTATAGCTGAGTAATATTCCATTGTGTATATGTACCACAGCTTCTAAATTTTGTAGCCTGTCCTGTGTGTATTTATTCATGTGACGTGCTGTGTAGCATGAGGGGTAACGCACTAAGAGATAATCTATCTCCTTGAATGGATTATGAGCTTTTTGAAGCCAGGGACTCGTCTTATTCATCATCATATTCTCAGCACCAGTGAACCAGCGATGAAATCCAAGGTTGAATAATGCCTTCCCCCTCATTCCCTGAGTTTCCTGATTGGAAAAAGTGCTTGACCTCTAGGAAAGTACTTGACCTCTAGAAAAGTGTTTGACCTGTAGGCAATCTGAATATCCGCTCAAGGCTATAAATCATTGCCTTAGCAGTATTGAAACTATTAGCATTCAATCATATTTCAGGAACACATAGAAGGCATGTGCCTATTTTTTCTGCTTCGTTTGGTTTCCAAAATAAGTATGCTGAGGAGAATAGGAAACATTCCAGTTGCATCAATGAGCTAAGAATGTTATGAGGCAAAAGGAACTGAATTATTTCACTGGGTGGGGAATGGGTTCAGGGAGAGGACCACGGTATGCTCAGTCAGCAACATTCCTGGAGATTAGGACTGAGCAACACAGAAGGCGTTTCTACGTCAGTTCCCTTGGTCACGTAATTTATAATGGATAGTGGCCCTGCTGGGTTTTTTTCTTTTCTTTCCTTTTCTTTTTTCCATTATTTAGTACATAGATGTTTCACATTTCATTTAGAAACAGGAAGAGGGACTGGAAGAGACACACTGGTGTCAGAGGAAGGCACAGAGTAGAAAGCAGAGCTATGATGGCCGTGCTGTTATCACCCTCACCTATTGATAATCCCGGGAAGAACTAGAAAGGCAAGAAGGAGGAGCCAAGTTGGGTAAGAGAGCCTGTGGCCGGCTCAGCTTGCTCGAGGACACTGCACTTAATAAGCCTCAGGGACCTGCCAGCTGAGTGTGTACGTCTCACAGCACGATGACCGCTGCGTAGAGACTCTGCCTTCAGTGTCATCTGTGATTAGTCAAATATTTATTCAAAAATCTGACAATCTGAGCCTTATACTGGGTGGGACGTTGGGGAGGAATAAAGAAATAAGGAAAACACAGGCTCAGACCTCAAAAACAGTGGTGACTGTAGGTAGCTAAGAGCTGAGGGTCTGGGGCCAAGCTAATGGGCTTGAGACCTGGTGAGGAAACTTACTGACTGAGCAAACGGGGAAGCTACTTCACTGCTCTGTGTCCTCATTTTCTCATTCTTAAATTTGGATAGCCATAGTGCTTACGTGTATTACAAAGGCTTCCTGCGAAGACTAATTTGAGTTAATACATGAACGTGATTTAGAATAAAATATGGGGAACATCTGAGCAATGTAGTATATATTCATTTTCTTGGCCTGGTATAATCTGGTGAGGAAGATGGGTATGTTATCAGAGGGCTTTAATATGGGGAGATTGAAGCCAAATCTCTGAAGCCTGGACTGACACATGAGCAGCCAGTTGAATGCCAAACTCAGGTTTAGCAGCGATGCTTGCCGATCACGTAATTATGACAGAAATAGGTACCTTAATGGACTTAATCTCTGGGACCTTTTGAATCACACATGATAGTAACAAATGGGGGAGGTGTGTGGGGGAGGCTGCCTCTAGTTCTTGATTACAGGTCTATACAGGAGAAGGCAGTTACTGTCTCTTCCATCATGCATGCACTCGGCAGTAGGGAGGCATTTCTCTTACTCTCAACACTTCATGACTTTCTATTTCAATAAATATCCACAAGATATCCAAGAACTAAAACAAAAAAGAAGGAAATTGTCCATACATTTCCACAGTGGCTCCCTAATGTCTGACAGCACAGGTCCTAGACCCAGCTGGAGTATCCACACCACCGTGGCCAGAGGTTACCCTGACGGGCCAGTTGCCTCCGAAGGACAAGAAATGTGGACAGCAGACAGGGTGCCATCGCTCAGTCATGACATATTTCTGTTGTTTATGAGTTAATTTCAACTGTTTGTGAATGAAAATGCTGTGGGTCCTCTGAGTCTAGGTTTTCTTTCTCATTTCTTCTCTCCTTTTCAAGACAACCAGCTTTCTAGTGATTTTCACAGCCCAGATAAGACCCTGCTGCACGAGTAAGATAGCAGACATCAAGGCTCAGGGACGATGCAAGCTATGACCAAATCAAAACTGTCGCTCTGTGTCCTGCCCGACAGAGATATGACATTTATATTAATACTTGGCTAACTTTCTCAATTAGTGATTGATGAACTAAAGCTCATCTTTGTGGTGAGATGATGTAATTTTCCTCTTTGATATTTACATTGTAAATCTTTTACAGGGCAGAAATGATGCTATGGTCTTGCCATGTAATAATATCTCAAAATGGGGTAAGAGGAAGATTTTTTTAATAGATTCTGAGAAATAGTGCATTTCCTATAAAACTAGTGTATTTCATATAAAATCTTGAAACAGATTGAGTGGGAGCCTGCCGGAGAATCAGTTACTGCAGGAGAGAGAAGTGATTAGTTCTGTGGTCCTTTTCAAGTCCCCGTGGTTCCTTGCATCAAGGTGTAGCTATAATTTGGTAAATATAGTCATAGGGAGCCCTAGACTCTCAGATAATAAATGCCTTGCAAATAATTAGATGTCCTTTCTGTATAAAACCTCATTATTTCCATAGCCTAGCTATAAAAATGAATTTCATTTTATTTTTATATTTTCTAAAACAAAGTCTTTCCATTTAATGACAACTTTAAAACTCAAGTGTTTTGTTATCCTTTTAGCCCCATTTTAATGTGTCAGAATAAGCAGTCACTAAGAAATAAATTCTTCAAATATATTTAACCAGAAATAAACCAGCATTATGCCACATTATGCCTTAATCTTGGTGATCATTTGTCTACCACTACCTAAAGGTAATAATTTTGTTAAAAAATCTTCAATGTGTGTATTTCCAGCAAACTGTAGCTGCTATTGGTTTTTTTCTGTCTGGTTTCTTTTGCTTTGCATGAGGGTCTCAAGGTCCATTCATGTTGTCATAAATGGCCCTATTTCGTCTTTCCTTATGGCTGAGTAATATTCCACTCACGTGTGCACGTAGCACAGCTCCTTTAGCCAGTCATCTATCAAAGGACTCTTGGGCTGTTTCCACAATCAATAGTTTAGTGGTTAGTGGTTATCTGAGGGTATGGGGAGGAGGATGGGAGAGGACGGAGGGGGAGTCACATGTACGGTGATGGACAAAGAACTGACTCTGGGTGATGGACACATTACACGTACATGATGTACTACAGAATTGCACACCTGGGACCTATGCAATTTTTACTAATCAATGTCACCCCAATAAACCTAACAATAAAAAAAAATGTAGCTGCTCTACTCCATATTGCCTTTGGTCAAGAGCAACCTTAAGGAGCTTGCAAATTTGGGTTTTCAAATAAAAGGGAGAATTTCTACATAATCAAAAGTGAAGGGTTATAGAAATAACCTAAAAGCACCCAAATGATAACAAACAGAGGCTATTAATTCAGAGCTCACTAAAGCAAGTAGCAGTTTCCACCACGTGTGTTTGGCAAAGACTTAAAGTCTTCAAGGCAGGCAGTGGCGTGGGGAAGCTTTCTAGCAGACAAGGGAAGGAGGGCTTCAGGTATGGTCTGATGGGAGTTTGCTGGCAGGTGAAGCTGGAGGCAGCTAAACTGAAGTGGGCACCTACGCAATGGATTGGGGGTGCATATTTGACTTTCCCTGGTCGGCCCTGAGGTGCAAGGAGGGAGTGAGGGACGGACGGGGCCATCGGCAATCACTGATCGAGTCCTGACCTCTTCAGACAAATTGCTGCAGATGTGGGTTGGCTTCCTGGGTTTCTTGTGTGGGTCAGCGTCTATTGTCATATACGGTCTGGCCGTCGTCCACGTGTGCATTCTGTCTCGGAGTGTATGTAAGGCAGACTCACCTGCCAATCAAAGGGCAGCACTGCGTTTTCTGGTGAGGTAGCCACTTACCTTGTGTGGCTCTTACCCACTTGATGTGTAACTAACTACTCTGAGGTGCGATGTGCTGTGAATGTAGAGTAAATACTAAGTTTCAAAGCCTCCATGTGAAAAGAAAGCAGATCTCATTCATAATGATTTTAGTATTGAGTATATGTTGAATTACAATATTGGGATATATTAAGTCAAATACATGCATTTCTCACTTAATGATTGAGTCCCATTCCATTAAGTCGGTCATTAAATGAATGGGTTGGTAAGTGAGGAGCTTGAGACAGATGTCTTGTGGTGTGTCGTGGTGCCAAGAGTGTGTATTTTTCAATAGCTATCATGCGATACCACATTTATAAACGAAATATGTAGTCCTGAGTGATTGCAAAGGCTTCACGTAATAAATATTAACCGACTGTGAGAATGAGACAAAAACCAAGAAAGGGGATTTCGGAGACTCACACAGAGGGAGAGAGGGATTCCCTGAGCTGGAGAACTCGTCGTAAATCCAACTGGTCATGAACCAGGTAGGTCGTTAAGTGAGGAGTGGCTGTAAAACATATTGTTAAGATTAACTTCACTTTTACATTTCAGACTTGGGTCACACGTGTGGCTCACACTGTTCCCCTTGGACGGCACTGGCATAGAGGATTGGCATATTAAAGTCACAGGCGGAGGGTGATGTTTTCACTAGGAAATCCTCCACAAATCCTGACATGTTTGTTTTCCACAACCAAGACAATGCAGCTCGGCCTGAGAATGCACTTTGCCGACGCAGGGGCTGAGGAGAATGACTTACCTGTTCAAAATATGAGCATTTAAAAATTTCACAGGCATGGTTCTACGTAGCTTCGGGGAGAGGCTTCACTTTGGTTTAGGAAATCCTTTTTAACGCACCCTTTGATTGTATAAATATCAAATAAGAGGGAAGAGGAATGGAATGAAAGTATCCCAATGGGTATTAAAAAACTAAAGGGGTCGCTTCTCTGAATTGATGAGATTATTGTGGCAGTAAAATTTTCCCCTTAATGAGAAAAGAGCTAGTAGCCAAGCATGAGAAAGGAGCCTACCATTCAGGGACAAGGGAGCTGAGGGAGGCGTCTACGTTTCTGAGGCCAGGGTGGCCCTGAAACAGAGTATGGCCGCTCTAGGGGACCCCTCATGGTGGGACGTGGGGAGAAGTGATGTCTAACAACCAATTTTATGCTCTTTCTGTTTTAGAATCTCTGTATTCTCAAGTCTGTAGCAAAATCAGGCATGGGGGGGGCGGAGTGGACACCTCCCCAGGGAGTGAAAGGAAGGGCCTCACCCACATTTTGGGGTGGGTGAAGCACACTCACCAAATCCTCCACTTTTTGTCCAGGTCCTTGGTAGTGCGTTTGTTTAACAATAAGCATTTTTAAAAAGGCACTCAATTTTAATTCCATAAGAGCATGACCCACGGTTGTCTTCCATGAATCTTTTTTTTTTTTCTATTGGCGCAAGAATGTAAAACTGTAGCAAGTCTCAAAGGGGTCACCCTGTTGAAAGGGTGGTTGTAGATTAAAAATAGCACGGCAGTGTGTCTTGGGCTGCTGGGGTATTGGTTTACGTTCCTCATAGAAACAGCCTTTAATTACAGAGCAAGGAGTCAACTGGATCTGATGGCTCCGCCTGAAGACTGACATTTTAGTCGCTCCCACAAAATGCTTATTGATGTTGATGTAAGAGAAGAAGAAGAGTCAGAGTACAAAGGAGCTTTGTGTGGCTGGCAGTTGGGAAAGTCTCCTTTGTCTTCCCAACTTAGCAGTTTTGATAGGGAAGTCAGTGTGAGAGAATAAATATCACACACAATATTGTCATTTTTCACAATCTCTTTTGTGACTGTGCTTTAGAAAACACTCTCGAGCAAGACAATTGAAGTTTTTTAGCTGCTGGAGGAAACAAGAAAACTCACTACATCCCAAATGTGTGCTTTAAGAAAAGATATTATTTACGATCATTACAGCTGCGTTTTCCACACACGTTGAAAGGCAGATGATGATTTAACATTTAAAAGGGAGAGAAAAACCCTCATTGAGATAATTGGTGACATGGAAACCCCTCTGTGAATGCAATTTGGTTTAATCAAAACGCATGTGCAATGGTACTGGGTATTCAGGAGTAAAGACAGCAAGGATTCTTTTCCTGCATCAGCGAGGGGCTTCACAACATTCCTTGGGGAAATAGTCCTTGCAAGTAAGTAAACATCTGCTATTAGCTGGATCAGGAAGACTGGCAGCAAAGGATGATGTGTAAACAGAAAGAAATCCATCTCAAAACAACTCTCACGTACAGGGGGACAGGGATCGTGTTAGGAGCACCCATCAGAGGGCCAGTGCAAATGGAGAAATTACACCTAGCTAGAAGAAATTTCTGATTTAGATGGCATTTGCCAGTCTGTCCGCTTATTGGCTTGAAGCCTTATTGTTTTCGGTATTGTCACAGCAAGTCCCAACAAGAGGCAGTGGGAGGAAAGAGAGAAAGGCAAAGAGAATAAATATCTTCTGTGGATTCCACAGAACACAAAAGCAGGAAATTGCGTTTAAACATTATTTTCCAAAATGAAAGAAAAATAAAATCGAACCCGATGACTTAAGAAAATAAAAAGGCACTATGGAAACATCTCTAAAGTCCACACGATTTCTTAAGTTTCCTCAAGGGGGTGTGATATTGATAGGGAGATAAGAGGACTCCAACACAAAACTTCGCTCCCAGTCAGCTTAAGCTCGTTCTTGGCACCCTCCAACCCACACCATTCTCAAGTGTGCAGAAGGAGTGCTTTAAATAACTCATGAAAATGGCAAAGTAGAATTTCAGATTTCAAAACATTTCAGTGTGAAGCAACCCAAAGGAATGGCATCAGGCCCATCTTTCTCGAGCAGTATTCCCCGCCGGGCCTGTGGCAGAACGGTAGGTAGGGTGCAACCCAGAGGGCATGAAACACACTTACTCCTGCTTTTTCAAGGCTGTATCAGTAATTACTCCTTTTTAAAACTGTGGTAGCAAGTGTCCTTTTATGAACTGGTAAACAAAACTGAAGATAAGTAAGATTATTTTTGTAAACAGTAGGACAGTAACATTTGCAAGATGTCCAATGGTGAGAGCCGTTTCAGTGACAAATTTCTATAGGAACCTGGTGGCGGTAGAATTATGCTCCACTAATTTTTAATCTGCAAGACATAATTATTCAGTATGAGTGTCAGAGATACTATAGATTTGAAGGTAGTTAAAAATAAAACAGAAATTGTTCAGATAATAGGTTCCCTGTTTTAAGATATATTGAGAAAATGACTGTAATTCAAAAGTAGTGTTGATTGTCCAACTTTTCTAGGTCAACTGATCTCCGAGAGCTTGACTCCCAGATTCTGTATGTCATTATTACAGAATCAGGTGGGTCAACGTAAGCCTCTCTTATAAGCAGGAAATGTATAAAGAGAAAACAGACTGTCATTCTGGGAAGGAAACTTGAATTCTCACCTTCTGGAATAGCGCCCTGGGTCTGAGTTCACAGATGCTGTGGTACTGTTATGATTACTCAACTCCCTAGGTTACAGTGGCTCAAATTCTGCCACTGGCATTTTAGCCTGTGCCCCAACTGTTTTATTTGTCATATTGCCACCTGTGCACTCAGACCAAAACAGAGGGCATGGCTAGAAGCCATAATATTGATGGCTGAGGTCAAAAAAGTCATGGGATTTCATTGGGCTGCCAGTGGGAAGGGTTCCTATCTCTGAAGTCATCTCAAGGCACTAACTATCTTCTCATTAAAGGGTTATAACTGTACATTTAAATGAAACACACTCCTACAACAGGCTCACTTATACTGCCAGTCACTAGCTTAACAAACATGATCTCTTTTCATCTGTAAGCAGCCTTAACCCCCTGAGAAGGCACACTTACTATAATTTCTTGAACTTTGTACATTTAAGCCCATGACTTAACCAGTAGATTACATTTGCTTAGATGAGATACCCGATCACATCAGCGCAAACAATTTCTTTCCGGTTTAGCAATTTACAATTTATAGGCATACCTCGGAGATATTGCGAGCTTGGTTCCAGACCACAGCAATAAAGCAAACAATTGCTATAAAATGAGTCATGCACATTTTTGGTTTCCCAGGACACGTAAAAGTTGTGTTTGCGCTATACTGTAGTCTCTTAAGTGTGCAATAGCATCTTAAAAAACACACATATCGTAATTTCAAAATACTGCATTGCTAAAAAGTGCTGGCCGTCATCTGAGCCTCTTGAAAAAATGGTGCCTATCAACTTGCACGAAGCAAGGTTGCCAAAAACCTTCAATTTGTACAAAGCACGATGTATAGGAAGCACAATAAGCGAAGTGCGACAAAATGAGGTATTATTCCTGTGTGTCGTTATTTCCTTATGCTATGTGGTAAATGGGGAGAGATCTAAAGGAAGATTAGTTGGAAAGACCTTATTTTGACTTACGCCCTAGCCAGGAGAAGGTCTCTGGTATCATGAATCTTAGGGATGAGGCTTTGGACCCTATAAACCTCTAATAAGAGAAAGATCTTGGAATCTGATCAAAGACATGAAGACACTTGTGGTTTCTCATATGAGACTAACGAGCTAAGTTGGCTCAGTTGCAACACAGACGGTAGGGATAGGTAATTGAAATTCATTCTCTACCTTATCTTAAGGACCGATACCAAAATCCAGCAACAGAGAACTTCTCCTCAATGGCAATAAACATTATAACAACTCCACAGCAAAAAATAGCAAGGTCTTTCTTAAAAGTGGCACATTTATGATGGAGGACTTCTATTCCATTTGAATGGTCTCGATGAGCCACTTCACCTTACTAGACCTCAATTCCATATCTCTAAACAAGGGCAATGGTCCAGTCGGTCTCTGAGTTTCCATTTAGGAATGAGAGCCCTTGATGCCAAGGCACTCCCAACTGCTAGCACAGTATCATTTTGCAAAGAAGTGATAAGCACAATTAAGATACTACAAAGAAACGTATGCTTTATCTCCTTGTGACTTGGCCATCGTTTCTGACAGTGGATACACAGCATTCTCTTTCTCAGAAAACTACTAATTGCTGCTTTCTGTTAAAGAAAATGGAAATTTGTAAAGCTATATTTGAAGACACGTATTATCCTTGGCTAGTGAAGCCGGCCCAGGTATAGGAGCTTCTTCTTTGACAGAAGTAGATCTGAAACCCATTCTTGGGTGGAAGGTCAGTGGTCTAGGAACAGTGTTTACATTTGGAGGCTAAAGCAAAAGATGGTTTTGTTTCAGTCGTATTTAATACCCTGAATTAAAGCTTAGATTGCTCTGTGTTTGGCATACTTATCCATATAGTAACTGTATATAAAATCATGTGGAGAGAATACAAAGATTTTAGCACAGGCTTATTTCTATCTCACTGCATGAATTTCTCTGTTTGTTGAAAGTCTGTACGCTTCGAAATTGTCTCTACCCCCTATAGCAAAGTTAGCAGGTGTTTGTGGGGATAGAAGAACTACCAGCCCTATCCCTCCCCTTCAAAGCTAACAAATATCAGAGCCAAAATGAAGTTAGATAAGGTTTAAGTGGCAAAGGGCCTGAGAGAATCAACTTGTGTTTGGTAGAAGAAACAGCCCGGTGCAAGTCTCTGAATGGTGTCCTGGCTAGAGAATAAATAACTAGATTTTTGGAAATCGCAAGCAGGGTTACGTTTGCAAAGTCTGTAATGGACAAGGAGATCACTACATTTTTAAATGACACTTTTAATCACCATTTTTGCCCAAATTCCAAACCGCACATGCCATGAATGTCAGCCAACAAGGGCTGAGATTTTTACCTTTAGCAAGCTGTGCTCTAGGAGAATACATCAGGATCTGATTACATAGTTTAGCTGGCAAATTAATTTGTGAATTTTCCAACATTTTACAAAGTATGTGTGTCCAAGTGCTGAACTCCTGCTCCTGCTGAAGCTTTTAGAGCCCTTTTGAGACACACAGATAAAGAGAGAAAGTATGTAAAATAATGAGAAGCATTTTCACGATATCTAGTGATATTTGCTCTCAGGATTCTATTAATTTAAGGGAATGACTTGCAACTGTTATTGCATTAAGAAACTTGGCAACCACCAGAATGTAATTACTTCTGCTATAGCACTGACACACACAAAAGAAAGGAAACCATTCATGGAATGTGTGTATGTATTTATGGCTGTTCTTGTTTATGTTATTGTGATTTATAGTTCCCAGAAAC
Organism: Lyroderma lyra; assembly: GCA_004026885.1. Classification (NCBI taxonomy): domain Eukaryota; kingdom Metazoa; phylum Chordata; class Mammalia; order Chiroptera; family Megadermatidae; genus Lyroderma; species Lyroderma lyra. The sequence continues at coordinate 95,224 of PVJL010005874.1, forward strand.
GTGCCTCCCCTCTTCCTCCATGATGAAGAGGACATGTGCACACGCAGCATTCCATTTCCAACCATCAGTATTACCCAGAAGAGCTGACCCTAAGTAGGAGATGCCGATTAGGAAAGCTGTTAATGAATTCTTGGGGTGGCTATCTTATGGATACCTCAAAGCTGTAGCTTTTTCTTGGCAGTATTCACCAGTGTTTACTTGATGGCTCAGCAGGAGAAATCTTTATTGTGTAAGATTGTCCTGAGCATGGCAGATGCTTTTCATCTTTCTCCAGGGCCATTAAATGCCCAGAGCCATTGTGAGTATCCAACACACCCCATGTCTAAGCTCTCTGTATAAATCTCCACTTGAAGACCATCATAACTTCAAGATCAAAGTTCAAGAATGGTCTTCAGGTTATCATGGGGTGGTGGGGTGGGGGGGCTTCTCTTAAGATGCCTCTACTAATTATGTAGAATGTGGAAAATTTTAAATGCCTCCTCTCCCTAGGGCCTTCTGCAATGTGCCTTATATTGTTAAAAGTAATTGCCATTTGCCTGATGGTTTGTGACTAAATTAAAAGTAAAATAACAGCACTTTCTTTACTGACCCAGCTGGCTAATACATGCAAATACACCTCAGCCGAATACATTCAAAGGCCTTCCCGAGGAAGGGTAAGATTAAAGAGTTATTTTCAGAACATCTGCTCATCAGGACACAGATGTGTGTTGTCCTGAGGACCAGGAAGTGCTCCTGTGATGACTCTAGTTCACAAGGTATTTTTGGAAACTGAGTCAGTAAGCCAAAAATTAACTAAGGACGTGGGGACTCCTGAAGACAGGGGTCAGCCTAAGCTGAGCTCACTCAGTAAACCGAATTCACAACGAACACAGGGCTAGGGTTTCAAGTAAAGTCTGGGGTTTAGTTAATAACGCACCCATGTCAGTTTTTTAGCAGTGTTAATGGTGTGTGTCATGCAGTCTAATGCTATTTCTGTGAGACTCTGCATTCAGAATGCTGTTCTACATGTTAGACTTTTGGCAAATACACCACGGTTAAGTCAGATGGTCAAATAAGATGTGGGTGTTGAGAATTCTCTACGTCTGTTGTGAAACATTGCTCTCTGAAGTCATTCCTTCTACTCACAGTGCCCCACCCTGCCTCCTCCCGTTCTTCCTTCTCCAGCCAGCTTCCCCTTCTCCTTTCTAACCCCAGCTCTACGTGTTTGCAGACCTCGGTTGCTGCAGAGGTATCGACACCAGCCCTGTTCTACTTCTGGGCCCCCATGTCTCACGAATACCACGGCTCTGGGCCTCTGCTCTCGCTCACTTGCTTGCCCTGATTTCTTGTTTATTTTTTAAAAACTGTAGAGATCTTTATAGTTTACAAAACAGCTTCTCAAGTACTTTCGTTTGATCCTTAAAACCTCCCAGTGTGTTGGTCATAATTATTCCTCCATTTAACAAATGCAAACATTGGAGGTTCAGAGAAGCTGAATGATAGGAGATTGGCTCAACATCATCTGTCATTAATAGCAGGGTTGGGACTTAAATTCAGAAATCTTGACCTTTTTCAATTATATCTCATTCATTGCCCAGAAGTTAGTTACCTTATTATTTTTCCTTTTATTCTTCATGTTTTTTTCACTACTTTTTGAGATTGGGAGGAATTCTGAAAGAAAAAAAACTTCAGATAGCCTTTCATTTTGATAGGACATATAACATAATGACACGTAGAGAGAAAACTCAACACACTTCACTAAAGTTAAAAATAAACTCAATCCACTTGAATGCTAAAGTGAGGACAAATTTTCTCACTGAATATAATAACCATGAACGGGTAGAACGGGGAAGCCTGTAGTCATCATCTAGTTGATCATACAAGTCACAGATGAGAAAACTGGTAGCCGAGAAAATAATATGAATTCACTAATTTATTATAAACTTGGGACCAGAAGCCAATTAACTTTCTAACCCCCTTCGAACCTATTTCTACTGAATTCGTCCAATGAAAAATTGGTAGAAATGATGCACTTGACTTCTCAGTCAAACCATGGAGTATTGTGAACAACCTTCCACGTTTTCTTTCTCCCCAGTGTGTGCAGCTGAAAGGGAAGGACTCCCCCAGGTCAGAAAACCGAAGAGCTTTGGACTTTGGATGAGTGAGAAATCAACTCTCCTTGCATTAAATCCTTGGGACCATGGGTGGCATAGCCTAGCTTATCGTAACTCATAAATAAACGCAAGTCTCTAGTTACTGCGCCATGTTTAGCCCAGATAATAAGCCATTTGCTACTGTTGGTAACATTAGACAGGTGCCCCTAGTCGAGTCTTCGATCTTTACAAATATTCATCTGTAGACTTAGTCATAGAAATATTCTTTTTTTCCCCCTTGATCTAACTCTGGATGAACTTATTCTATTCAATTTTCAGAACTTTATTGTTACGTATATGTATGTCACTGCATAGAAAGGGGCCTCAAAATAGTGGCGGGAAAAGGAATGAGATGGGGCTGGGGGAGAGGGAAGAGGGAGGGAAGGAGAACAATGGTGCTTTAAGATTGCTGACTGTATTATTTATTTGTATTCATGTACTACTTCTAAAATTTTAAAAACAGGGGGAAAAAAAGAAATTCCAAGTCAACACACTGCTCATGCAACTGCCATGCCCACTCAGTCCATGCATACCGAGGAGCCTCTGAGGATCATTGAAAGGCTACCCCCTCTCCCTCCGCGGCTGATTTTTCAAATCCGTTTCAGAAGAAAGGACACGTCCTTCCTCTGAATGACTGTAGAACTGAGTGGTTGCTTGCTTATGCAGTGCTTTTGACTTTGTCTTATATTTCAGATAGATGGGCACAAATTCCATTTTTCTTAGTAGATGGGAGTGGTCTGCAAAGTAGAAACTATCTTCCTCTTCATGTAAACTTGTCAGAAAAAAAATTATATCAGAATAAAAATCAGGGAGTTTCTGGAATGACAGGGTGACAAGCTTGACAAATCCTTTCTCCAAAAGCAATAACACTGAAAAGGGATGTGAAAAATCAACCGTTTCAGGGTCATAGGCATACAACAAATTGAGAATCATTTATTTAAGAAAAGCTGCTAAATCTCAGGCAAGAACAGGGAGAGTCTTTGGTGTTCTGACCTGGGCTGCTGTCATTTCTCCCACCACCATCACCTCCAGCTTCACTACTGTGATAGCACTACCACTCCTGATGAGTACCTGCAAACCAGCAACTTAACCCTCAGGGCTACGTGAGGCAAACTCCAAGCCACACCAACAACCCAATGCCTGTTACTGGATAAATAGACAAATGCGCGGTGGTCTAGCTGTATAATGGGATATTGCTCAGCAATGAAGAGGAATGGTCTATGGAAGCATGTAGCAACATGGATAGACCTTAAAATAACTACGTTAAGTGTAAAAAGACCAATGAATAGGGGTGCGTATAGTACGATTTCATTTACGTAAAATGGTAGGAAATGCAAACCAATCTATCATGACAGAAAATGGTTCGGTAAGAATGGAAGTGGAAAGAGAAGGGAGAGACTACCAGGGACCTGAAGAAGCTGTTCGCTGTCTTCTTGTGGCTTCACAGATGCATGCATTTGCCAAAATAAACCACCAAACATCTAAAATAAATGTAGTTTATTGCACATTAAGTATACCTTTATACGTGTCTTAAAAATAGTCTTACTTCCCAAATTGTTGACCTGCATCAAAACATCCCAAAATGTACGTCATGTGTCGCCTGTGACTTCAGTCACCATTGACACAAAGCTTTAAGCCCCCAGGGACATGGAAAAGCTATGAGAAGTGTGAATTTGGATTTTCAGAGGAAACAGAATCTCTGCTCTTAAGAACCAGTGGCCCAGCAAGCTGTCCACGTGAAAAATGGAGTGTGAGAACTCGAGCTCGATCACCTGGTCTACTTGAGGAGACTGCACTGGGACAGAGAAAGGAACCTGGTTGAGGTCAGTGACAGCCAAGTGAGGACTCGAAGACATGCTTTTTTGCTGTAAGGTGAGGGAAAGCACGGGGATTGGATAATGGCTTTGCTGACTTTATCATTCACTTGGGACATTTCTGTTGAGAAGCACCACGTGACAAGAACCACAGTCAAAATGTCAATTCTTTTCTCAACTCTCATTGGCTTTTACAAAATCCAAGCAAAGCCAAACCTGTATTTTAAGATGTTGTCTTTTATTGGAACATCCTCTCTCCTTTTCATTCTGATTGTTTTCACATAGCTCAAAGCTTCGCAGAAGGTTCTTTGCAGAGCCAAAACCAGCTGTATTTGCAAGCGAGGGTGGAGATAGAAGCAATATTTACTAGCAAAACCAAGATCAGACTTGAGAGGGGGAAAAAAATCAACTGACAGCAAAGGAAAGAGGAGTGTTTTCTAATCTAGAACGGCTTTTGAACTCTAACACTGATTTCACCCTTGGCCACGCAGGTCCAAATGTATACTGTGAGAAGGCAAGGGCCGTCCTGTTTGCATTCCTAGCAGATGGGTAAACAGAGGCACGGAGAGGAAAGCTTCTCCTGCTCTTAAATTGAGCCATCAATAGCAGTCTCATCTTTTCTGCGGGACAGTGGGAACTTTCAGGCACTGAAGTCAGACGAAACTCCACTCCCAGGACCTCCCCTCGTGGATAACTCTCTCTACGTCCCGGCTTGCTCACCTGTAAAGTGGAGGTGACGGTCTCTACGTTCTACAGTGGAATTTTTATGACATTTACAAGTCATGTGTGCAAATTCCATTTTATAGTGCCAGCTTAGCGTAAGGGATATGCGGGCAGTCAATAACTAACTGCTATTGTATATTATTTTAAGACCGAGCACATCACCACGAAGACAAGGATGCCGCCGGCAGGAGGGGTAGACCCCTGCACTTGGCCGTCCTCAGGTCCCAGCTGTTTCCTCCTGCTCGGCCTGACGTGGCGTCAGGAAACTTCTCTGCGGGTTTCTGCAGAGGCCGCCAGTGCTTAGGCTGTGAATCTATCCGAGTTGGGTGAGAACTGCTTTTTTTTCCTTTTATTCCTAGAAGGACGTGCTGCTCGCTCAAACCCAGGGAAGAATTTAGCTGACTTTGAGCCCTTAACCCATTTAATTAAATTTTCATTTATAAATTAATAATAAATTTCACACAGGTATAGTTATTCCCTCAATCATGTTTCCCTAGACCTCTATAAACATTTTTGTCGTGGTAATTATCACACTGTGTCACGGGTATTAGCTTATGCTGTTGCTGGTGTTCCACGGCTGCATTTGGAGTTTCTCAAGGACAGGGAATGTATTCGTGCTCGGTGTGTCCTCAGCACATAACACGGTGACAGCACATAGCTGAAGCTCTGTCAATGTCTGCAGAAGGAGATAGCAGAAACCCCAACTATACTAGATCAAATCCGTGTACTTCTTCAGAATACTAGAGTGTCTGTGGGCTGCAGTGACGACCACAGGGTCCAACGGCTTCCCTTAATTCAATGGAACAGATTTAAACGTTGGAAAATGACGTTTTATTTAGTTTGATTTTAGACCTCAAAGGGGACATCTACATCTTTGAGGAAGAATATGCGAAGATGTGTGTGGTGGGGGGCCTGGGGGGCTCAAACACGTGGTGATGGAGAGAGAACTGACTCTGGTGGCGGGCACACAACGCAACACATAGACGATGTATATACAACTGTACACTTGGAACCTATAATTTCATCAACCAACATCACCCCAATAGAAAGTAAAAGGAAAGAAATGATAACAGACTATACAGTCAAATAATATGTGGGACTTGGGCAGGGGTGGGGGACAGATCTTCCAAAATTAGTTTGAAGAAACAGAAACATGGGCACTCATGATGAACCTCTCCCACGGGTCGTGTTGTTCCCAAACAGAACCGAGCGCTGTTCACACACAGCTTATAAAGCATGCACTCGATTGCACACCGACTCATCTGAGGATCCTACTAAATCAGGGGTGTGTGTGTGCATACGTGTGTGTGCGCGCGCGCGTGTGTGTGTGTGCGTACGTGTGTGTGTGCGCGCGCGTGTGTGTGTGTGTG